>DWTO01000269.1:0-23539 GCA_018244755.1 Jemadia pseudognetus
GACACAGAGCAAATACCTGTTTACAGAACAAATACCTGTGCTCATCACACAAATATTTATTCTGGGTGGGAATCGAACCCACGACCCGCGACGCAACAGTCAGGTTCGCTAACCATTGCACCAACGGGCCAGTCAAATCACAGACATATGTACACTTCAATTTACTGATGATAAGTAGTGATAGCCTAGTTGATCGGAATTTAGCCTCCTTTGCTAACTGGCAATTGGCGTGTCAAATACGAAGGATGTAGGTTCACAAGGACGGCCGTCCGTCCGTCCAGGCGACATTAAAACCCGTTTTGGACTGGTGATCCATTAGTGACTAAAAGCGATTGCTTATCAGCGCCGACTAAGGCTGTGTGGAAGCCTCCGACGTCAATGGATCACCGTTGTGAAAAACCGTTATTTAAAAAACTGGTGGTTTGGCGCGCCGTACATAGAAACAGCTGTATAAAATCGAGAGTTAGAAATAAGAGAAAATGTACTCGTAGTTTATTATACTCTATTAAATAGAGTCTTAGTTACGCTTACAGTTTGTTTTAAGTAACGGTACAGTTATTTCTTTATTCCTTTTAACGTAGAAGTCTACTTTTGGTATGAGTGGTGTACAATCATATATTTTCCCAAACGTTTAGCAGACTATTTCGTTGGGAATATGAAATTGATATAATATTGAAGGAGCGTAAACGTACAATACCGTATGTATGTAGATATAATTTAAATTTATGTCCAAGACACAAATTAAGTTAACATAATTTGATAAAGCGCAAACGTAACACCACGCGTGTAATCGCCGAAGAGGTAGGCAGAGGAGATTAGTACACTCCCACGTTTCAATACTCACTTTTACGTCCCATCATTGAATAGGCGGTGCTTATGTTTAGAGATCAGGAGCTTATAAATAGAGAGATAAATTGGAAATTAAAATGAATTATCAGTATAAATTATTACTTTAAAATCCATTCAGTTTAATATGGGATGTCTTTTGTCAATTTTTATCATTAATTATTTACGTCCTAAAAATAGTTTTATGATTACTTTTATTTCACAACCGGTATATGTATACAAAGCATGTTATAATTATTTCTGTGTTATTAGGTTAAACTGATATTTTCTTCGCTAACGGGCAACCGCACTAAACTGCTGACCGCAAGCTCAGAGAGAGTTTGTACCGCGGTCTGATAGCGGTTGGCTTGAGATCCTGTACAGGAAACGTTTTAAATCTAGAGCAACAAGCCACTTTCTAGATATTACTTCATCAGCAACAGCTTATTTAAGTCCACAGCTGGACATAGGCCTCTCTTGAGAAGTTTTTGCCCGCATGATCGCAGAGCATGACTTCTTCCTTATTGCGGTATAGCCCAGGGTACCTCATCATCAGCCTATTGTAGCCCACTGTTGGATTAGCCCCTGAGACATTATGCCCATAATCCCAACACTGGCATCTGCGATGGGAATTACCTACCTATGCACGACTGAATGCGCTGGTTGACGGGCAACAGCGATATTTCAGTCTATATTCGAACCGGAGCAACATATTGTAAGAAAAACAAACTACATATTCCATATGGAGGCACGCAACAAGGCAAGATGCAGCAGGCGTTTGTTAAAAAAGTACATTCTAAAAACGGATACGCATCTGCAAACCTATACCGAACAAAAAGCGTTTTGACTCGTGCGCAAAATGTTTGCAATTGTATATTTAATTGCAACCTGCACTCTATTGCATTCAGTTCTTGCATCTGCTATTTATTAATTACATGCTCGTATTCCTTGTGCGTAATTCCGAGACTGCGAGACGATGTTATGACGTATAATTAGTCATTAAGTAAGGCAGCTGGGAAGAGTATCAGACTAAAGGGGTGTATACACTATACATATTTCGAATGTCGTTTATATCACAAGCGTCTAATTTATAACATAGTATTGTAATTAATAGGTAAAATAGTCTTAATTTTTTAAACGTAGACTTATTCAGGATCGCAGATCCTTAATAAAGGATGAAACGTGAAATGTGTACAAGTGAATTTCTTTATGAAGAAAGCACCCACTGAAAGAGAACTTTCCTAATAATTCACTGTTAAAAGGGTAAAGTGGAGTTTGTTATATGTTCAAGTACAATAAAAAAGTTATTGAATTTAATGATTAATGGGTATATAGGCACTCTTAGTGCAAAGGCGCGTGCGTATAATTGCAACTGACATTTTGCGTTCTTCTCTCCAGCAAGATCCCATGTACATTTATATCCGCAGATGTAAAAAACGTAACATCAAACCTGTAATACCCGAAGAGGTAAGCAGACGAATGTAGAACACTCCCATGTATCACCAGTTACGTCTACGTCCCACTATGGAATAGGAGGTGAGCCTATTGCCATGCACCGGGGACATTTCCAGACTCTGAGCCACTATTAAAAAATCTAAATTAGATAAATCCAATAGTGCCCGACCTGGGATTTGAATCCAGGACCTCTCGATCGGCAGTCGCGCTTGCAAGCAACACGACCAACGATGCAGTCGGTATCCACAGATGTGTAATCCGTTTAAGCGGACTAAAATATGACTGTAATTTTTTTTACACAATAGTTTCAACTGAAAAAAATAATAATACTCCTTTTATAAAATTACTCAAAATTGCTCGTAATAAGATATTTGTGGCCCGTACCTCGTTATTTTAATAAACCGCGATAGCCTTAGAATGCAGCCTCCCAATCTGCGAAATATGTGCTGCCTTAAATTAAAATATCACGGTGAAGAAAAACATCGCGAAAATATCTGCACACGTTAGAATTCTACAGCGATGAAGGCGAGTGCAGTGGGCCAAGCCGCACTTGGGCAGCGTGGTCGACTATGACCTTCAACCTAATCATAGCGAAATAAGACCAGTTTATAACAGCGATACGATAAGTGGGTTAATTGTGATGTCATTTTGTGATTCATAAACGATTTCAAAAGTCAGACAAAACTATGCTGTTTTCTATTAAGGTTAGAAGTTCGCTCAAGTCACCAACCCCGTCAGCGCTTGTCTCTAATTGGATTCCCAGACAAACAGCGTACTTCTATCTGTATTCTTAAAATATGTTTACAATGCTACTATTCTGCTAAATATATTCCTCGACATCGTCGCTTACTCTGTAACTACTATGTACCTAATTTAATAATGTACGTAACTAGATTGTGTACTTTATTTTAGACTTAGTATTAATAAAACTTGGTACAGTTATTCTAGAAGCTTCCAAACTGCAAATACTGTGCGTCATTACAAATACTGTGCGTCATTACAAGTATTGTGGTCGGTATAAAAGCACCTAGCAGTCAGCAGATAGCTCAGTTCCAAGTGAAGCGACAAAGAAATTGCCGGCGGCGAGCGAATGAAAGCCGCGTGACTGAATGGAAACGTGTCCCCTTGTAAACTAAAGCTGAAAATCATGGTTCATTTTGGCTCTTTAAAATATGAGTAAAATTTTATAATTTTAATAATATTTTATATTTTTTACATTAAACTAATATTTAACCTAGTAATGCCAAACAACAGTAACTTGTTGTATTTTAGATTTTATGACATTGTGTTTATGGTAACGAACAGTTTGGATGTCTTTGGTCGTCAGTCTTTTTTTTTAAGTTTACAGATATTATTATCCTGCTACAAAATTTTGCCGAAAATCCATCTTTTTGTACTCTTAAGATACACTTTTTGCGTATCTGTATTATTTTATGTGTAAACTGCTATAGAAAAATTGTATCTGAACGACAAATAAGAACGTAACAAGAGCTCAATTGAAAATTTCTTAGCAGCTGAAACCGAAACCGTGATTTTTGTTTATTTAAACAGTTACGCTAAGTCCACTGACACCTAAATATCTCTGTCATTACAGAACTGAAGTACCTACTTCTTCTCCACACAACACTCTTTTAATACCCGCATGTCGCTTTCGAAGATTCCCGACTCCTCCTTCAGACATCTTCATCTTCATATCATAACGCAATATTGCGCGCTTGTAACACGGGCAACATGTAATTTCGTTTAATTTAAAAATATTCTCTTGTTCACAATCAAATTGTAATTTTCTTTTGATACCAATATAAATATTTATATTAATTTAACATGCGGTGGGTAGTAATTCATAATATCAAAGATGATATGACTCTAACTTCAACAGCAATAAAATGTTTGACATATGCATATTTATAAAACCATTATGAATACGCCGTTAACATTAAGTAGATAGATAAATACTTTTAATGTACTGTACAAATTAAAAACGCAATTAAAAATTATCTTCAACTTATCTAATTGTAAAGCGACCAGCGTACCTCCGTTTAAAAACAATCAGTCTTAGATGTACGAGAGTGGAGGAATACAGCTTAAACGATTCAGCAGGTACGTTAACCCGGGACAATACGCACGCGAACAATGCCAAGCCACTACAGTGGGCTAAGTACACATTATCAGTCTCGCATTGTGCAAAGTCGACAATTGTACTCTCAATCTTTTCATTTCAACATGTTCCCAGGGATGTTCACTATTCATTCTTTATGTGAACGAGCGCGAAGACATTACGAACGAAATGCGAGAGTGAACGAATGAGGCCAAGGGTATGTTTGTTTTCGTAAAGAAAACAAGAGTTATTTTGTTATAACTCAAAATGTGCGTAGTCAAGGGATTTTGTTCATTATTTATATCAATTTATCGTACCTACTAGTCGGTTGTTTTCTATACGAAATCCATTCCGACATTGATGGTATTGGAAATAATGGAATTGGGACTAATTTTATATTTGATCAATAACCTTTTTAATTACGTATGACAGTTTTAGTTGGTAGGTACTTATATTTAACTGTATGGACGTAAGTATCTATGTATTGCATAGTAATTCAATGCATTTATATAGAATATTAGTCTAGTGTTTCACGGCATGTTTGTAATGGTAGAAAATGTGCTAGTTAATTTATTTCCATTTCATGGACTTAATGTATGTACACAATCAGTGAAATGTATGTTGCAATATTGATACTAGTTATAATTTCGGACTTATTTGAAGCGCCATCTAACAAGTGTAGTATAAATTATTAGGAATCTAAGAATGGAAAAAAGTTTAAAATAATTTCAATCTTAAGAGGTTATGAAATATGACGTTAGAGGCCACTGTATTCATTAAATACGTATATGATGAACATATCAGATCCAGCAGCTTTAGGTAATTAAAACTAGATGGCGCTGCAGTATCATTAAACTATAACATTATTTGTTGTTTATCTACCATAGTACTAGATGGCTCTGTGCCCGTATAAAATGAAAAGTAAACGATAAAAACTATATTGCAGTTTTGCAACATACAATAAAATTTTAGTAGTACCTACTTCAGTAAATACATATGTATATACATGGCTAATAATATAATTAGTAATATGTTTGTAAAATAAAGATAAAAATGATAGAATCGCTAACAATCATTGCGATATTAGTTAGTGATCTTAGTAAGCAATTAAAGAAAATACGAATCGGTTCGGATAAGTAATTAATTGTTGTTCAACTTAACTTAATGTTATTGCAACAATCCCCACCGCGTAACCCATTGACAAAGCGTAAAAAATGTAACCTCACGCCTGTAATAGCCGAAGAGGTACCCAGAAGAGTGTGATACATTTCCACGTTTCTCCAGTTTATTTTGGAGGAGTGCGTTAGTGCTTAAATCTAATTTGAGTGTGTACCTACAATGATTTACTTACATGATAGTATATATAAATGTGTATCACGATGATCCATGTTTATTAACTTGAACAGGAGATTAAGTTTTAAATTTAAAATATTTAGCATTGTTCGCATTATTATTCTAAACGACAACAAAAATAAACCTTAATTTAAAAAACTTTTAAATGTGACTTATTTTCTCGTATTCTTTATTAACTTTGTTTTTCTTAATAAAATTGTTAATCTCTTCTTATTTGAACTGGGGTGGTGAATAGATGTTGATGAAGTTTTCAGTACTCTAATCCATCGTAACCCTTCTGTAATAACCCGTTAAGCTGCTGGTTTACGATCTACGGTTACATTTAATGTCGGCTTGCTCGTGAAATCCTACCAAAACTCAAAAGAAAATTTTCAATTAATCAAAATTATTTCGTTTAATGACTTTTGTTTCATCGCGCTTAAGTTGTAAACACGGCTCTTTGATGTTTTTATGTAGTTTACCCTTTTATAAAATAACTTATAAAATACTAGGAAAAATGTCGGAAGTTAAAAAAGATTAATTTTTGTTTAAATTTTAGGCAGCCGTGGGCTTTACATGTACCTATAATTTATTATTTGTCACTTGTTTTGGATTTTCATTACTTTTTTACAGTTGTAAAGTTAACCCGCCTTGTCTAAGTATAATAGTGACTTTTGAAGGCTTTCTAAAGTATGTTATGGTTGTAACCGTAAGGAATTTTAATAAAAATATATAGTAGTAAAAAATGTTAGAGAGAAAAGTTATTACATAATTACGAGTGAAGTTCTGAGGAGCATCTAAATTTATTTAAAGGTGTTCTACCATAAAAAATTAAAGCTGCTTGTTAAAAACCAAAGAGGATTAGGTTCGTTACGGTTTCCGACGTCGCAGGGACGCCGTGCTCGCTACAAAAGATTTTTTTACCCCGAGCGGCTGTGACTTAACCATATTGAGGGATCCAGGAACATCTGTGTTAAATCGATATACTAGTTTGCGATAGAATATCCACTAAATAACGTAAAAAATACCTATATGAGTATACATTTATATTTATTTAACTGTTTGGTTATCATAACTCAGGCCCTTAACATCAGGAGGCTGTATGTGGAGATGTTTAAAATAATTATGAAATACTGTCCACATCATTAAACACTAATCAAAATTGCGTTCATGTGCTCAGTAGTGGTGACATTATTATGTAGTTAATATAATGTACAAAAGGCATTGTCGAAATAAAGAAACCTTAGACTGCCAATATCACGTGATCGTCACGTGGCCCGTCATTTTATGCGTGTCTATGGAAATGACTTGCCCGCAGGCGACCAGTGAACGCTACAATTCAAAACTATTCATTCAACAACGATATCTGTATTGCATATTAGTGCCCGCGGCTGTACAATGCCCGATGAAGATATTTTGACTCGAGGGCATATGAAAATGAAACCAAATGGACAGTTTGGAAACTGCTCACGTTCACTCTGCCCAATAAAAATGCTTGGACGTATCAGCTTAGGTCTGGCTTTCATTGCTCGGCATTAAAACGAGCTGTTTCCAACAGAATTTCGGTTAGCTATTAAAGGGTACATTGGAAATAACTTTTATTTCCTGTACCTCTTATTTTTTTGTCGTTACTATTTATGAAAATTAATTGAATCATTTGGATTTTAAACCAATTTGATAACTCTATGAAAGAGTATTCTTATGTATAACTTTCACTTGCAGCAACGTCGGAAGTAATGGTACCTAAACATTCATTCCCCAAAGAGGTAGGCAGCGGACTGTAGTACATTGTCGCGTTTCACCAGTTAACGTTACTGTTAGAATACACTGTGAGCCTTTTGCCATATACCGGGCACAAATCCTTACTTCGAGCCACTACTAAGAATTTCAAGTTAAAAAAATCCTATAGTACCCGATCCGGGATTGAACCTGGGACCCCTTGATCAGCAGCCACTCGACCAACGAGCTAGTACATAGTAACGAAAAACAGTCAAACAATTAGTTAACTCTCAATAATATGTATTTTTAAACCGTTACTATATGTGTGTATAACATTATCTTCAGAACCAATATCTCTCGAAGAGAAAAAAAAATGTTATTTAAAATATAAATAAACTGATGTTGAAACGATTTTATTTCAGTGCTGTAATGAGGAAAATCCACCGCAGAAAGGATGTCGGATTCAAATTGTACTGTTAATGCCACCGTCCATATGAAAGGATGGGTTTTAAAAAGGATTGCGTTAAAATCATCGACCGAAAAGCTGATTAATGGTGTATGTGTGTGTCGCGGGGCCAGGCTGATGCAAACTGACTTTATATCATACACGGGCGTGTATAAATTATTAACAACATATTGTTTTTAAATTCATATGGAAATTAATTTTGGCCAGCAGAGAACGGTATCTATTACCAATTAGCAAAATCCTTTTGGATTTGCTCGTGGGATTCTATAATTTGCATTGATAGTGCCCAATTACCACGGCTAATTGCATTGAGTATTATTTTCCGAAAAACAGTCCTATTGCATTCGGATTTAAATGCCTATTGCATTCATGTTTCGATGTCATTTTTATATTTACGAAACAATTAATATTTGTCAAAGGTTCTGGGAATGTTCAATATAGTGATAATACTATTTAAGTAACTGATATTTTATTGTAACTTCTGAGTGCTCAGTTGGAATCTCCTGCCGCTACAATTCCAATGAAAAGGAGCATAATATCTTATGCGCAGTTGATTTCAGTTGAAATAATGTTCAATTTATGTGAAAGGGTACTTTCGCAGTCGTGCTTTGAACTGGGAGATCTTTATTCAAGTTTCAGTAAAGAATACGTACCTCAATCGGATGTATTATCTTTGTCGTTCTGCTAGGTCTCTCACGGGATAGGTACAGACGTACAGAGCATCTAATGTCAAATATCATTATTTTTACAGATCTGACATGCTAATACTCGTAAATTATTTTTATTCTTCATACACACATTGGTTTTGTAGAACGAGTCGCCCATCCGCCATCCGCCATTCGCATCGTGTATCTATTTCGACATTTTTTCAACTGCCATTCTGAGTGCATGTCTGAATCAATAAAACATTAAACTGTGGAATGTGTAACAAAACGAAAAGAAGTAAGATATATGAAATTAAATTACCAACTACCTCGTTGGTCGAGTGGTTACGAGTGCGACTGTCGATCGGGACGTCCTGGGTTCTATTCCCCGGTCGGATATTGTTCGGTTTTTCTAACTAGAATTTTTAGTAGTCTAGTAGTGTCTGAATTTCTGCCCAGTTGCAAATACACTCATCACCTGTTCTTTAGTCGGACGTAAACGTAACTGGTGAAGCTCGGGAGAGTACTCAGTCTTCTGCCTACTTATTCGGCGATTATCGGCGTGGTGTTACGTTTACGCTTATATGAACTTAACATTCTAAATCTGTCCTTATTTGCTGTTCTTGCGTCATCTTTCTGTGCACTGTTTCAAGCACAAGTAGGTGGGTATTCGATATGTTCTTAATACATTATTATTCGCAAATATCCCTTCATCTCTTTTATATCCATTCGGTAAATATGTTATTGAGATAACGAGTTCCTTATTTGCTTATTTGTAAACATCAAAGCAGTTCTCAATATATAGAAATGGGGCATGTTTCCCAGACATCGCAATTTCGCTCACAGGAGTACAGATAAAAGCTTTCTTGTGTCACAGTTTCAGTCAGTCCTACAAGAAATATCGAGTTGAGAAGTAAGTTCAGGGCTTGTGTGCGGAGAAGTTATATGCCAGTTATACTTAGTTATAGTATATTATATTAGTTATGTACTTCCGACTATTTGAAATGTTAAATTGTTTTATTTTTTTAAGAAAATAGCGACACGAGCAGGAAACAGTTCGATAGGAATGGAGATGTTAACAATAATAATAATAACTTTATATTTCATATCATATGTTCATGTCAGTTGTTAGTACAATATAACAGCCTATGCTAGTGGTAAAAAAAAGTTAAAATTGAGTTGAACTAAATTAAATTCTTAGAGTCAATTACATCAGTCAGTATTAATTATTAATAGAATTAATTAATTAGTGTTAGATTGTTGACGGGACTGCAAAAATTTTAATAACAATACAGTTAATAAGCTCTGGATGACTGAACAGGTCGCTCTTAGTACACACGTGGGCCGGCAGCTGCTTTCACACTGAAACAGAGGGCGAAACAACTGCAGAGCAAGCTTGTGTTCTTTTGTTTTTAAAATACTTTGGAAAAACATCTAATAATCAAATATAATAAATATATTTTTTTTATGTAATAGGTATTTGTTAAGCGTGATTTTGCGAACATATCTGAGACGGAATTTGTTTATTCCGCTTATAAAAAATTAAATACTAATATGTCGATAATTTTTGGAGCGAACTCGAGCTTTTAAATAAACATTAAAAGACGTGTTCTTAAAAGCAACAAAAATCCCAACTGTAAAATCCACAAACACTTCAGCTGCGTGCGAAAACACGTGTTAATATTTTCATGCCATTTTTTTGCTGGCGGTACTTTATCAAAGGGATCCAACGTCGGCCCAACGTTTTCGTTAAATACTTTATTTATCGTGGGTTTGGAGACAATGGGTTATATTACCAAGTATACCGAGAATATGCGGACAATTGATAATAATATACTAACGAAGGCTACTTTGTGTTTTCAGCAGAATTGGACCCTTATACTGAATAAATTAGGGAGTTTACAAAAGATACACGTTTTGCAAACTTGCCTTATTTAAATTTAATTTTTAAACTTGTCGAAGTACCAAATGAACATACAGATCTGAGGAAGTCCTTTTAACATAATGTAATATTAGTATGCTATTATTGTTAGGTACTTTGTTAGGTCTGTAAGGATTTGTCATTTCGTTCTCCCTGCCTACCCGTATGCAACGTTGCGTGACGGTACATACGTGACGTTAATTATTATCAGGATAGTACGATACTAGTTTGTACTACTGATACTAGTTTGGCTACTAATACAATTTTTTAAGGCTTAACCTTTGTTACAGTTCAATATTTGGACGTAAAAATAATGTGTGTTCCACAATTTAAGTTCCCGAATTTGTGTTATTTTAATCGTTTCAAAACACGTCTTATTTTTTAGTGATGGCAGTGGCTTTGATATACGAGTAAAGAGAAATCCTTTAGGCTTAATTTAATAGTTTAAACAGATGCCTTAAGCTATTTCGCAAAAAAATTATACATTGTATATCACGACATAAATGGAGGCTACATATATAAGATAATGGCGGTCAGGTCACCTTAGAATAAGTTAATAAGAATAGAAACAGTTGTTTCAACTTAGCCATAAAAATAATTTCGGAATATGCTCTCGAGAGGTATTTTTAAATAATCCAATCTGGGTAGTTTTCAATTGCGCAGTATATTATCGTCTAGCATCAGAACACGGCCTTAACCCTCTCCCCTGACAGGAGACCCGTATTTATTAAATAGTATTATACTTTTAGTTTAGGATTAGTATTAGGTATAGCTTTTTAAAATTAAATTGAAATATAAATATTTTTTTAAATATGTTAATTATGTATTACCTACAATTTTTTCAGCCTTTGTTTGAAAATTGTAACGTATTTTTTGTAAATTCGTTTTTCTGGCAATAGGCTAATGACGATGGTGAATTAAATAAATACTGCGTATGTACCCAATTTTAGGAAAATTTAAAAAGTATCGAAAAACGTACAAATAAGAGACTCCGAGTATAATCACGTATATATTCTGGTTCACTACCATTTTTTCTATTACTACCAATTTCTTGATCTAATGGTTATGAAATGGCCTTTAATCTTCACATATACATATATACCCTACTATGTAGGAACAACAAAAAGATACAATTTCAAAACTGTTATACTACAAACAGAGGTTACTTAACAAATGCAACGACTTCAATGCATTTCAGCTACCGTGACGCCAACTGTGAAGTCAGTCCCGTATCGACTTGATAGCCCGCATTGTGCCCGCGCGGGCTGCATGCGGTGAAGCCGGATATAAAACTGCTAAATCAACTGCCAATTGGAAAATCAAATGCCGAGGCAGCAACATTGTACCGAGTTGGAATGAAAAGTATTTTCAAAGCTGTATACGACGTACGATATAATATTGTAGTGGCTGTAACACATTCTGCAGACAATTTTTCTGGTTGCGTTGAAGTTTAATCTAATAATGATAATCATTATTTATACTTCACGTTATGCCCTTTACGGCGTAGGCAGTAAACACAAAATACCAAATATCTCTTTTATCTTGCGCAAAGTACATAATTAATGTAATTGGAATACCTATTTGTTATATTGTTATTTTATTATGTAAAATGGCATATCATGATATAGTATTTGTACATACAAGCAATTAGTTTCGAACACTTCTGACTACTCCATCAGCCAGTATCTAAACTATTTGGTCAATATTGGCAAGTCCTCGTTTCCACCGACAGCTGCACCCACCGACACGTTCATTGCAAATCTGTTTAGTAATTCTTCTATATATGCAATAAATGTTATATTATAATGCATATACAGTGTAGTAGTTTAGTGTCCCTAAATGTAAACATAAGAAGACAGACGACTATTCCAATTTTCCATAGAATCTCAGATGTGGAATTTCGTATTGTGTTGGGTCATCGTTGCGTGAAGCGCTACTTGGCGCGATGTCGGCGCACGGTTAGAGCTTCGCGCACGGCCCGCTCTCCCTCAATATTATTTTCTGTTAAG
Source organism: Jemadia pseudognetus (assembly GCA_018244755.1). Lineage (NCBI taxonomy): Eukaryota > Metazoa > Arthropoda > Insecta > Lepidoptera > Hesperiidae > Jemadia > Jemadia pseudognetus. Next base: position 12,470 of record DWTO01000269.1, read on the forward strand.
AAAATTCCGTGTCAAAGCGCATCTCTGTTGTAGAACAAAATACTATATTTTTTATTAACATCTCGCATCTTTAATATTTTGTACATATATATACATTAATGGTCACTTAACGTAATCGTTGACAACAATACTCATTTGGAATTACCTTTAATTTATTTTGTATATATACATAGTTATCTTTTATCTATGTATTTAGTACTCTCTGGCTTACCTGTAAAAAGACCAATGACCTCGGTATTATATTTTTAATGTCGGATGAACGAACGGTACAATTAGAGCATTTGATTCAAATTATATTAAATTACTAAAAACTCTTTAGTAATTTAATATAATTTTTAACGTAACATCACGCCTGTAATATCCGAAAAAGTAGGTAGAGGAGTATAGTAAACTCCCACGTTTCGCCAGTTACGTTTAGGTCCCACCATTGAATAGGTGGTGAGCCTATTGCCATGCACCGGGCACATGTTTTTAAATCAAATTATTACACGCTTTGTCTAGTTCTAGTGTTTGATCGTTGACCCAGAAAAAATGATTCGAATTAACGTATGTATTTCTATAGCGATCGTATAATGAATCGCCCTAAAAGGTTCTTTATGAAGCGGTATTCAAATAGAGGGCTTTATTTACAATGGAGGTCATATCAAGCATTGTGGCACGAACCCTTTTGTAGTGAAAGGAAACCATTCGGGATGTTATATTTACCGAAATACGTTACGCACAAGTGTTTCGAGCTGGAAGTATACCTTATGGTTTTCAAAACGCACTCAAGCAGTCTCAAAGGGTTGTTAGGTGATTTAATATTAAGTTATTAAATATATTAAGCTTAATAATGAATGTATCGGTACCGTTGTCAATGCATACTAATGTTACATTAATACGTATATGTAGTCATGTCAATTTCATGGGCAGATATTAAAGATTTCTATTTGCTATATTCTTGACAGACATATTTAGTCTCGTCCACATTCATTCAAATTGTTTCACAAGCTTGTCTGTTCTGGGAACTTTCGACCGCATTGACCTCCAAAACACTTTTACTAGTTAACTACTTATTGGATTTTATGGCAATCGAGTTCAGGAGAGGAGAATAGGACACAGCGGAGAAACTATGACTCTCTTCAGCTTTCAGGTCTGATGACGGTAGAAAAGCAGATGGTAGTTTTTGGATGAGATCAGGGCAGAGGCAAATTTTTTTAGTCTGTGTTTATTATTGGGTTCAAACTGGTGAAACGTGGGAGTGTTCTACACTCCTCTGCCTACCTCTTTGGGGATAACGGGCGTGGTGGTATATACGTACGTATGCTAGGTATTTATTATGCAAAGGGTAACCTTAATGAAATATTTAATGCTGTAATATTACCGAGTACTTGTTAAAAGAGAATTACCCTCTCACTCCAGTCTTACATAATTGTGTTTCGACGCGCAAGCTTATTGTTAATAAGTAAAATGATAGTGCAATGAACTGTCCTGCAGAAGGGACATAATTGGGGACAGGTCGTTAGAACAGAACAATTGGGCTAAATTAGCACGTCGTTAGAGCGACAGAATTAAGTCTGCACGGAAACTCCCACTAGGGAACAAATGGGAATTTGCATGCAATTTGCAGGTAACCGTCGTCTAAAGAAACAAGCGACGTATATTAATAGAGTTAGAATTGTGGATGAATTCCGACGTACATTCCACTACCGCCATCGGAAATAAAGTAAGGTAACGATGAAAGGTATAGATTTAAGTGGATATGGTGTTCAAGATGCTTCGGTATTACAATGTAACCAGTATTATTGCTATTACATAATGACGCCAGGTTTTATGGGGTGGCCAGAGAACATCAGTACCATTCACAAAAGGTCACAACCGCCTATAGACAGTTGCAACCGATTTTGAGACTGGTCTATATATTATTGAGAGATAATTTAGTCCTATGTTCGAATGAAATATAAAATATATAATACAGTAGTCCCCTAATTCATTTAAATCCCTTCCCCAGTTTATATCATTACGTAAAATCAAAACGTAAATTCCGATCGCGGCTCAACACTTAAAAAAACCCGTCACTTAATCAGAACAGCGGCGGACGGCGGACGAAAAACAATGAATAAAATTTCAATGGAATTTCTTCACCGAAGAAACGGAATAGAAGATTAATTTTCATCGTCGAACTTTGAAAACAATGCGAGCGAACAAAGCACGGTGATTGCACATCTCATTTGCATGTTTCATTGACCGACAATTTAATTTGCACCGTCCCTTCGCGCACGTTCATTTTGGTTCATTTGTCGACACACGGACCTATAAAATACGACTCGCTGTTCGCTTACTGTTCGTTATCGCTTCGCTTGTTTATTAAATCTGCACTATCGAATGTATTGCAGGTTCGTGGGTAATGGTATCGCTCGGAATTATTGCAAGTTTTTTATGTTTAAATTTTTTTGACAGATCTGTGTTTTTAGCGCGAAACGATATTTGACATGCTGTTTAAGCAATAATTTGTTTTTATTTAGTGTAGCATGCGCTTCATTTTTGATGATGTCTGTTTGCGCCTTTGTGTAACCCCCATGCCACAGTGCTCCGAGAAAACCTAAAGTAAGAGAAAAGCTCCTGTCAATTAGTATTTCAAATCGTTGGTGACATATTTCATAAAATAGCCAGGGGTATTTCCGAAACAAGCTGTTATTAGTAGTGTATGCATGCTTTATTTTCCCTTTTTTACAATGATAATTGTTTAACTGCGAGCTTAAATCTGATAAGATCTAAGAATACATTTCTACAGTCACCAGCATTACATTGCAAAGTAGCGATTAATACTTCATTAACAGGAGCGGTGAGTTTTTCATATATCTATTTACTTTCGTATAACGAACTTGTAGGTACCTGGCGCGCGTAAGTTGATTAAAACAGTAATTTGTATTTATATACTTTCTACCTTCATTAAGCAAATGTATGAATTTTGATATGAAAAGTACATTTTTATATAAATCGAAAGAGCTATAACTCCATGTCATCATTTATGAATAACATTGTTACCCTGGTGGGGTTACGAATGCAGTCTTCTACTCCGGAGTTGCCAAGTCCAATTCGGAGTCCAATCCTGAAACAGTTGAAACAAAAATACTTTAGATTACCCCATAATATTCGCTAAGACGTACGAATTCTGGCAACTGGATCTTGGCCAGTGTTATAAACTTTAAGTTTAGCAGTTCATGTAGTGAATGGAGAGCCGAGTCCAATGTGAAACGACAGTAATAAATCTGTCCGCATGCTAAAATGAAATTAAAATGGTAGAAAAGACAAGTATAGATGGTCTACAATTGCCAACCACTTCTGCGCTTCTTAGAACTAAGTACCTACTATAATTCTTATAATAAACGTATTATTCCTTATCAGAAACATTCAGCCGTTCTTATACGTAACGTCCCCAAGCAGCTAGTACGGATAATACAGTAATAAGTTCTGTGTCTAGTGGGGCATTAATATTTGTCAAAACGTCGAGTATCGTCGGACAGATGAAGGGCGTAAGCGTATATCTATGGTAGAGATGTGAAATTGTCTGTATATTGTGTCGTCTCCAACGTGGCATGTCTATATATATATAATGGTGAGAGAGAGGTTCTATGTGGGTAAATGTCAGCATATCAAATTATATATGTACATTACAGCTTTATCAGAACGTGTGGATGAATTTTAAATGATTGAAACGATTTGTTATATTATGAATATAATACCCGTAGTAGGCGAAAGTTGTAGAAAGGTGGAAACGACCGTACTCTTGTCTGGATGCAGCAAAATAATAATAAGGATTTACATGTGTCATTAACAGATGGAAAATTTGTAGTCATATAAAATTCTTATAAAAATTTAAAACGAGCAATAGTATGCATATTATGCAACAGAGTGTAGTTTTACCAGTTTTCACCAATTATGTTACATGTATATCCCATGGAATTGGGAACGAGTCTATTACCATACACCCGAAACAAATCCAGACTGTGCTACGTCGGATAATTTGAAGTTTATAATAAACTCAGTAACACTTTTCTCTATCCGGGAATCGAATCCAGAAACTCTGGCTCAACAACTGGCGCAACAACCGCTAGACCAACGGGGTTGTCAAATTCTTATAATCTTACCAATTCCAATTGTACCTAATTGCCCTACGCAAATATGCGTATTTGAACCGAAACGCTCCGTCGTATTAGCAACTCGTCGTAAAAAGGAACGACGTCAATGTAAGCTTTAACTTTCGCTATTAAACACCTTAACAAACCTCATCCTATGCAGTTACGAGCACTTTGTCCCGGTGTACGATTACAGTGGTATCACAAAACAGTTCTTTAATAAACGCAAACGTAACTGTTGAAACGTGGGCGTGTTTTACATTCATTTACCTACCACTTGGACGGTTACAGGCGTGATGCTATGTTTTTCTCTCATCATTATTTTATTTTATATATTTACCTTTTATTGTACAACCTAATACGGCAGATTAAATAAAACTTTATTCCGTCGTTCAAGTTAAAACTTGCTCCTACGCTTTAAAGTATATTTCACTTTCTTTTAAGGGTAAGGCAGTTTTAAATTACACACACTAAGCATGTGTAGAGCGTAATGTAAGCGTTTTTTTTTAATGCGGCTGAGTGACGCGAGTCCTCGACAAAATGAAAAAGTTTTCGGAACATGATTTACCACGCAGTTATGCCTCGGTCTAGTGGGTCGCGAGTGGCACATGGCTTGCTTTTACGTCTGTTGAAATACCCACGTGCACGTACACCGCACGGTGTGCCCATTTACGTTTTTCACGAATTCTAAATCTGAAATAATGTTTGATTGGAAAAGCGCCCAATCCACTTGCAGTCCATTTGACCCAACTGAGATGACTTTTAGTGACTTGGCTGGGGCATACTGTGATGCCCTGTACATGATGGGGCATACATGTTGATTAGTAACAAACCTGCATGTTAACTGTTAATGCCATCACCATCATTATTGACGCATTTTTCTTTCACAGTTGGATACTAATCTCCTCTCAGTACGTGAATCGTTAAGGCTATAATCAACCACACTGACAAAGTGTTCGTTGGTAAAAAACCAAAACCATATTTTTAATAATGAAACTATGTATTTAAATTTCGAGGTGAACTGCGCACACTGCGGGTTGTTAGTTCAGCATAAATCCTCGGACAGTGTTGTTAACAGTTGGAGTACACTGCTTTAATAATTCAAGAAGCACGCTCCTCGGTCTGCGTTTTACGAGATGCTATTCCTATGAGGGCCGGGGCGAAGTGTATGTAAATGAATCGAGCGGAATGTAAATGATACGCCGCCGACACCGGAAGCGTGGACTTTGTGTTCCTATTGGTGGAATTTTTTACAACAACCTGATTCTTTTACCCATGTGACCGGCTTAACTATGTGAACACGACCTTGGAGATATTACATTATCAGTTAATTTTCTTGTATTTCAAAATCAACAGGTTTTCAAATAAGTGTGTTCGTGAGAATGTTTAATTTGCAAGATCCGTAAAGTTGTGTCTGCTAATATCTTTTGTTCAATATGTATATGTAATTTCTTTAACAGAATTTGTAAATTTGCAGGCAAGGGGCTCTTGTAGCCTATAGATCGATCTGTATTTTATCACAAAGAAAATCCTCTAAAGTTGTTTTATTTTCTTCCCAGTATGTCTACCTATTATGTTCCTTGTACCCAAAAACAACAACGCAAGTAGTAAAGGCCTAATCGCCGAAATAGGGAATGAATAGTGCTTTACAACTTACCATTTAAAAGGTACACTTATACTGGATATATTTACTATTAACAATAATTTGATTACTATACGAAAAAAACATAGACAGTAAACATAGAAAATAAACAATTGACTGCTTCGTTGCTCGTGTAATGGCCATTTAGACAACACAACTTTTATGATTAAATTCTGCATAAATATTGAATGAATTAAGATATTAATCGAGCCCGTTTCTAAAACTACATATCTTACTAAAAGGATTATCGCAACAGAACGCTTTTAAATGGGTTTACATGGCGGATTAAAATTGGTAAATCAAAAATTGAAAAGCCTTTTAAACGTTAGCTGGCGCCCAACGCGGGGCCGGCCGGCCGCTTGAAGTGAAATTTGCACGCATGACGTCACCGTAATGGCGGACATCAATTTAGTTCGGCAGATGTCGAAGCGAGCCGTTATTCAGGGGTCTCACTGATCGAACACGATGATCGAATAAAACGTATGCAGACTAAGGAAAGTCGTCATCATTAGTTATTCTTTCTTCTGATTCGTACAACTTGGAATTGTTCAAGATAAGACTACATAGGCGCTTTCCAGGAAAGCGTGCTATAATACCCTAGTATAAAATTTCGCTTAGCATCAGGTAATATTCGATTATAATGGAGCCTATGGATGGTAAAACGAATTCAGAAATCGATTTCAGTGTTAATTTTGTTGCAAACTCCACGTAGTGAAAAACCAATCAAAAACTTCAAGGTATTGTATGGATGAATTAATTTCATAGTTCAAAAAATACACGACCAGTTTTCAAATATAAGTATATCATTATGTATATGCCCTTGAGTCAACCTATCCCCATCAAGCTTTGTGATGCTGCAAGCGCTAATTTTATACGATACGGATACCATTATGACAAATAATTTCGAAATATGCCATTCAACTGTCGCCCGCGGTCACCTGTTTCCAGAGATAAAGTACGTTGAGTGATAGGGTTTATCTGAGAAGTTCAACACGATAAGCTGTTTCAAAAAACACTTCTTTTTAGCAACTACAAGTTTTGTAAGTGAGCGTTTTATTTATTTAATTACTAGGTTACAAAAGGCGGCCTTAACGCGGCGGTAGCGTTGGTAATCAGTAAATGTTTAATCAGATCGCCAAATCAAAAACTTACTGTTAATGATTTGTTGACGTTGTAAGAACGTATTATAATTGCGTATTATTATTCCTATATCGCCGCACCAGTTACATCACTACATATGATAGACAGTGACCACCAAATGCAAAATACCTTTGTTTTTTTATTAAATGCAATATTTCTATTAAATGTGTAGTTATTTTTAAACTTCGCAATTATGATTGTAACATAATTGTTTTATGGGGATATTGTATTCACCTTCATTTATTTTCAAACAATATCTAGCATTTAAGTCGTAAAGCTTTATGTTTTAACTGAGATATCGTATGTGAAATGGAATGCGTTTAAGCTAAAAGCTCGGATGTTTAACGTGTAGGCTTTTAGCTGAGCACTTCATTCTGAATACTCGAGATTTCTGAACGTTGAATCCAATTGTAATATTCCTTTTTGCGCTATTCAGGTCATTCGGGAATCGGGTTGCGTAAGGGTGAAGTTACAGCGGCAAAAAGATATTAACTACGTGGTGACGTATGCCGTTCTGTCGTTAAATCGCCCATCGGGTGGCGCAGAGGGGTTGAAACGAGCGTATATTAATACTAGTGTTCTTTAACTACCATTACACAGATACAGTTACATCGCTAACGAGGGTCGGAAATGAAATAAATTATTTGATCAGTATTCAACCCTTAATGTATAACACATTTTATAATTCATTTATCACTATACGAAATCTTACAACAAACATGTAATACATCAAAAACTTTATTATTAAAAGATAACAGTAGTTGACTTAGTCCGATTGTTATCGTTTATTACGACTACATATCATTCTAATACATTCGTACAATCCGAATTCCAACGTATTTGTATCAATTCATTACATGTATGCTCAGTTAATATACTACACACTAAAACTGACAAATGTGGTGTGTTTAACATGTATGCAAATGTGAGGTCAAATCGAATAGCCAATTAATAAAACATGCTAATGTAATAAGCATATTTGTTTTGGTTTGGTTCGTTGGAAGTGGTTAGTGAACCTGTACTGAGTACTGAGCCAGGGGTTGAGGGTTCGATTTTCACTCGGCCCAATTATTTGTGTGATGAGCACAGATTTTTAATCTTTCTGGCTGTAAATAAAGTATAGAAACTACGTAATTATATATTTAAATGCTTGTATCTATTTATCAGCCGTCTAGCTACCATAACACAGACTTAATTCACTCTTAGATCAAATGGCCGTATGTGGAAATGTTCCAAGTTATTTATAATTTATTACTGTCATTCCAAGTTATTTATAATTTATTATTATAATTCCAAGTTATTTATTATTTATTAATGTCATAACTGGTGAATTGTGGGAGTGTACTACACTCCTCTGCCTACCTCTTCGGGGATAACAGGCGTAATGTTGCGTTATTACTGTCAATGATTATTGTATTTTAGCGAGATAATGAGAGTTGCAGCGACGCGGATTATACAATAGGACTTTGCCACAATGAAAATAATCACAATGAGTGACCAGCCGCCCATCCGCGGGTCGATAAATGAGTTGTAATAAAACTCGATGCGGTTGGAATTCAAACAGAATAGTCCGTTGATAAAACATGCAAATGAGACCTGCAGCTGTTCTTTGTTCCGATCCTATTGTTATAAAAGTCAAACGATGGAAATTAATCATCGATTCTGTTTCTTTGAGCGTAAGAAATATCATTTATATTTATTAATTGACTTTCATTTGTACTCTCTGCGAGGTCTTCTGATTGCATCTCATGAAAATTCAAACAGACAAAGTTGTTTCGTGATCGGATGAAACGGAATTGAGTTAATTATTAAATGTGCGCGTATTTATTCTAATTAATCACGTTCGTTTAACGTTGGGAGAGTTTTTAAAAGCGAATTTAAGTAGGTTTAATTCTAGGTCGTTTGGTTTTAGGTCTTCTCATAGCGTTTTTTGCTCGTTAACTAAATCAGCTTAGCCTTTTTAGCTCCGCTGGCCTATTAGTCAAGCGTCTGCTAATTAGTATATTCATCTCCATGAGAAAAAGTCGGAATTTTCATTAAAAAAAACGTATGTATATTTTTAAGATGAGATTTTCATTTAAGTTATTTTTATTTGCGATTGGTTTGATCGTTATCCTGACAGTCCCTTCGTCGGTTAGTCGGTCACTTGTTTAAATCAGATCACTTAACCAGCCAGTCAAAAAATAAAGAATGTCACATTAAGTCTGTAATCTCAGAGGAGGTAGGGAGTGTCAGTCAGTTATAATCGTACATTACTCGTAGCAATTGTCGTCACTTCTTGTACTTAATATATGTAATATCACGCCTGTAATCCTCTAAGAGGTAGGCAGAGGAGTGTAGTACACTCCCAAGTTTCTCCAGTTACCTGTTAGTCCAGTTAGTCTATTGCTATACACCGGGCACATATCCAGATTCCGAGCCTCTATTAGAAGGTGATCAGGTGTGTGATTGTAGTTATTCGAACCCAGGACCTCACAATTGGCTGTTTCGTTTACAACCAACGCGACCAACGAAAGGTGCTTGATATTTCTTACACTTTTCGTTCTTAACGTTCGGTTTATATTTTAAGTTTACTGTTTGCTCATACTTCAGAAATTACTTTCGCGGTTCGCACAGCAGCAAATATAATACAAGAGCTTAAAAACTTTTCGGTTGACACGTAAAAGTTGGCTGAAAGTCGAGGCTTGCATCTGACGCACGCTGCGACCGACCCTTATTTGAGTTTAAAAGTGTATAGCAACTCGGGCCTGTACACGCTTTACGACACGTAAGTCTTTTGAGTTTCAAACACGTACTCGTTCTTAGTTGACGGAAGGATTTTGAAAGCCCAAACACATTTTTTAAAGCTTGAACTTTAAGGTTACTATTACTGTTATTAACTATTATTATTATACCGTCAGCCCAGGTCCCTTGTAGGGTTAGCAGAGTGCGTTGTATGCTAAATTCTCTTTTGTTATAGGCTTGATGTGCTTCTTTTTTATTCAACTCTCTCTTCATACAGTTTTAAGGGTTGATTGATTATTTAAACATTTTTTCGCGGCGTACGTGCCTCGAATTGCCTTTAAATGCGTTTTGTTGGATAATTATGTCGTAACGTGCGGAATGGTTTTATTTGCTGTAGATTGAAGCATCGTGATAAAACCTACCTTTTCATTTTAATTATTTAATGTAAGTTGAATATCGTGAGACTTACGTGTAAATGTTGTATTTGTAATTTCCATCACAGCTATAATGGACTAGGAATTCAATCTGCGCCACTACTACGATTTTCAACTAGAAAATGTAAGAAAGTTCAATAGTATCCGACGGATCGAACCCAGGACCGATCTCGATCAGCAAACGCACTTGTAATTACTTAACCAACGAGGCAAATAAAAATTGTATACCGTCACATACCTAATATAAGTGATTGTAAAAACAGTGTAAAACAATAACCAATATTTATGAGTGTGTTAAATGTGGAAGAGGCACATCAGTTTTATAAATATAGATATATTGTGCATTGGCTCTGCCTACCCCGCAGGACATCTGGCTTGATGATAAAACATTATCAATGACTTGGTAATGATATGTACTGGTTCCGTAACATACCACGACTCTTATTAAGAGTACAATTTCAGCGTACAATAGATAGTACATGCAAATAGTGTTTGTAATGTACATTAGGGAACTGTAATGGCTACTAAATTGTGCAAAACATCGCAAAGCCAATATGCATTAACATTTGCTTAATCCAAACGAGTTAAACGCGACCCCAAACCATTAGTTCGGTGTGAACGATCGCGCTCAGTACATTGTATAAAAACTGAATGTAGAACATATTGCATGAACTTTGTTTTAAAAAAGGAATCATATAACAGTAGTTAAAAACAGTTTATCTGCATATATCGCAGGCATACTTCTGACTGTGGGTTTTTAATTTCTGATGTCCTGATCTCCTTAGTTTGGCCAACGATGTGGTTACTGGCCAGGAACGCCGAACGTAGTATTATAATCTTAAATATACCAAGGAATCGAACCTAGGACCTCTTGTTCAGTTCGCTGTATAGTTACTGCAGTTAGAAAAGTAATATTATAGCTAGCCAAATGGTTACAGAAATGTGTCTTTCCAATTTGAGAAAGATAAATAGAATAAAAGCATTCGGCGGTCGCCAACGAGAGTGCACGTAC
>DWTO01000270.1:0-23523 GCA_018244755.1 Jemadia pseudognetus
TCCCACGTTTCACCAGTTACTTTTACGTCCCATTATGGAATAGGTGGTGAGCCTATCGCCATGCATCGGGCACATATAACGTAACGTTTATATATATATATATATATATATAACGTAATATTTAGATATAGATATAAGTATTGAAACATGATAGCGTTGAATCTACGCTAAACGATTTGGAAACACGAACTCAGTTGTCTGAAGGAACTGTCTACAACCATGTGGACTGGAGAAAAATGCTAGATCGACGAAGTTGCTGTTGAAAAAATATTATGCTTAAAACCATCAAAAAAGCGCTCAACATTACTAATGAATTAACAAACTAATTTAAAGCGCGTTAGTAGTTAAAGAACCCTCTAAAAGCTCAGACAAGTCGCCTCAAGAAATAGCTACCCCAAGAGTTCTTCTATTACTAATCCAAAACCCAATTATGCTATTTCAATTAACACTTGGACTTACAAATAAGCACCGTGGGTATATCTACGTGTCCCGCGCTTAAAGTTATATTCGTGGTGATTGATTTTAGTCCCCGGTCGACCACGACGCTCAAGTTGGCGTACTAATTTCCACAACGGAAACTCTCTCATCTTCCAATCGTGTCCTCGTGTGTGAGGGTCGTGACTACCAAACAATACGCAAACAATGTCTGTAGACAGGTGAAACAGAACACCTGAACAATTTTATTTACTACAAACTCTGTAACGCGTAGCCCGCGCTTTTTTATTCTCATTTTAAATTTGTTCCAGAAACTTCGAAAACGTTATTCGCTTCCTTTGTGAGTTATAATAGAAAAATGTAAAGGATTTGCCAGCTATTAGTTCTTTTTGTAGCACTCAGGTATATAGCAACGGTTTTATTGTTCTCATGTCTTATTGTTGAAGACAGTGAGAATTATTATACTTGACTTGCTACCTTCAATTAATATTAGACGCCCATATAAAACCTTTATTAATTAAGACTTAAAAAAATTGTAAACTTATAATTTGTGTTATTTTAAAATAAAAACGTATGACTTCATCGAACCAATAGATATTAAACTACTAAACTGTCACTTGTTAGAACATAAATTAATAAAAATAATAAAATAAATGCGAGTATTAAATCAGTTATTATTGAAAATTCTTCATTAATCAAAAATAATAATATGTGATAACGGTTTTAATTCCCAGCCCTTAACTTATACTAATGTCATGAAAAATACACCATACATTTAAAAAAATAACAAATAATAACCAAATTCCAACTTATTATATTCGAATATTATAGCCAAACGTAAATCGACTCAGAAACCTACTCAGCTGAATTGTAAATATTGCGCCAAGTAGGTCAACAAATATATACATACAAACATATAATTGTAGATAATTTACTTATTTTATTTATTAATTTTTTTATTTACTTTTAATAAAAACTTGTTCTCTATGGCGTGTGAAGTCGCCAACCCGCACTTGACCAGCGTGGCAGACTATGGCGTTAAGCCTTACATTCTGAGAAGAGACCAGAATTCCAACAGCGCAATGATAAAAAAAAGGTCTGTAAAAACTTGTTAGCGACTGTTTATATGTAGAAATGTTACATGAACCGAGTTGGTTCTCAATTTGTATGTTACAAAGTCAATTTCGTAACTTTTATCCGAGCGCAGCTGGCGACGAAACTAATTACTAGTTTTAGTTACTTGTTTATCGAAAAGTCTGTTGGCGTAGTGGTAAGGTAACTAATTGCTGAGCTCGATATTGTGCGTTCTATTCCCAGCTAGGACTAATATTTGTGTGATAAGCACATGTTTGGCTGTGAAATGTATATATTTATAAAAGTATACATATGCACATTGACCATACACTACCTGCGCGACTACCGGTGAAAAGGTCCTGGGTTCAAACTCCGGGTCGGGCCTACTATTGAATTTTTCTAACTACAATTTCTGTTTCTGTTCTGACTCCCCCATCAGCCAGTATCTGATTATATTATTATATTATCTTATTATTATTATTATATTATATATTATATTATTATTATTACAAAAATTATAGCTATATTTTATTGTAATATATTGCCGTATAGCGACTTGTTTAAATTATATATTTCATTTGCCCTCACATAATACTATCTGTCATAATGAAGATCTGATAAAAATGTGAATTGCCGCAATAAAAATTGAATATGACTCGCGAACAGAAATAATAACGCACACAACAAATAAAGTAATTACGATGATTCTGTTGTATTTGTATTCGTAGTGATTTTTTTCTGTTATAACGTATTGTAACATCATATGAATCGTCGGGGATTACATCGCCTGTAATCCCGGAGAGGTGTAGGCAGAGGAGAATAGTACACTCCCACGTTTCAACAGTTACATTTACGTCCCGCAATAGAATAAGCCGTGAGCCTTTTCCCATACATTAGATACATATCCAGACACCTAGTCTCCTAGAAAGTGTAAGTTAAAAAAGTCCAAAATTGCCCGAACCGAGGTTAGAATCCGAGACCTTTCGATCGGCAGGATCGCTTGCAACCAACACGATCAACGAGGCAGTCTTTTATGATTTTTAAAAAATTTCATTATACTTTTAGTCTCTATCATTACTATGACGAGATGTACGTATATTAACAAGTTTTTAATAATGTGTTTATTCAGTTGTAATTTTCATTCGCGGTGTCCAGATGGAAAATACCATGTCTTAAATATTCTCATCGTATTGCTTATTTCATTGTCAGTTAAGTCCACTTGTCTCTCTTTCGTACTTTGATAAGTATTCACCATTAGAGATATTTACAGTATATTAATTAAAAGTAAGTTCAATAGTAAATGTCAGTGTTCACTTTAATTAAATATTGGGAAATGAAAAAAAATAATCAATTTTTAAAAAATCAATGATCAACACCATTAAAAAAAATTGTAAAAAGAATTAAGAAAAATGTTTTTATATATACATAGATGATATATACCTAGATTTATAATAATTCGCGGCGAATGCCTTATCGTTATCAATATCAACGGAGATGCGCAAGCGCACTCAACATACCGGAGCTAACCTGAAAACCGCAGTTGCGCGCCAACCGTCGACTGTGGCGCACGTGTAGTGCGCTCTATCAACAACCTCGTGGTCGAACCGCGTGTTGCATTTCGGAATAATGGTGAGTGTATTGTGATTGCACAGTGTAAAAATATCAATATGACGAACATCATATAATCATAATTATTAAGAATTTATGCATAATGTTAAAGATTTTTCATTGTCTCTTGTTATTTGTATTCGCGCGTGTCTAATTGCCATTTCCACTGCGGAGCAACCAGTGATTACTTACATAAGCCGCTGCACCATAACTATGGTATGCCATACAGATGACGAAGTGTTATTAATTACATATTGTGAAGAATAAACATGAATTGCACGCATAGATAACTGTGCTACCGTTGCCAAATTCATATTTGCTGAGCACTAGCGTTTCCATCGGAGTTGTCGGTTTATAACTACGTAAATTTTTTTTTGTATTGCAACGGCCATATGTAATTATAAAGTAACTATTAAACTAAACGGAACACGCCTGCTTGATTCGTCGTAACTGTCAAGAGCAAATTTTTAATTTACGGTAAAATTATGCACAGAAAGATAGCACCATAATAAAATTGGCTTATGTCTCATCTCATTTACACATATTATATGTATATTTGTTATATATATAAGTATTCACTTCATTTCATCCTGTGTCAAGAACAATCGTAAATAAATTATGTGTACGGTGTCAGTGTTGCCCGATCACGTATTTTATTAAAAACCATGCGGTAAAAAATATTGCCCCATTCATATGCATTTTTCTCATTACTATACACAATTGTTGCCCGGTCGCAGTGAGACAAGTTCCGAAGCACTTGCAACTGCCATCGTATTTCATAATAGGTCGTGTTTTGCATTGCAAGCGAATATTTTACCACATTTCAACTAAGAAGTATGAATTTAATTATCATAATTGGACGTGAATCGCCAATAGCTAAATAAATTATCAGATTATTGTAGATGAGATAAAAACTGATATGATTTATTGAACTATGACAATAAAATGAATTCAAATAAATTCAATAAGTACAAAAGCAGAGATAACAGTATTAAGACACGTATTTATAATAACCTTGATATTCTGTTAGAATAAAGTATGGCACATACGTTTTAAAACAATAAGAATATTAGATTTTTTTTAATCTATTCATTATTTAAGCCATAATTATTTTGGTTTTTTAGTAAGTAACAATTTTTACAATAAACAAGAACAGTATCTAGTGATCAATCTACTTTTTATGACATCTACTTATATTTATATAATGGAAATGAATACACTTCGAATGTTGCATTATTATAAAAAAAACTAAATCATTAAATGTACTGGTGAAACGTGGAAGGGCTACACTCCTCTGCCTACCTCTTCGGGGATAACAGACGCGATGTTACGTTTTTTTATTTATATAAATAATGTTTAAAAATGTTCATGCTAATATTTAATTAAGTCTTTTATTCTACGTATGTAAATAGCCGGTTCCATAAAGTATACCCATTACCAGAAATGTTTGTTCTTCATTGGTAACTCTATATTTTACCCTAATTTACACTTCCTTGAATAGTGGGCAATTAGCACCTAAGAATTAACACTGTTCAAGAAGATACCTCGAAAAATTAAATTCATATATGTAAGTAGCTCAACAGGAAAACACGTTTTATTCCTTTTGAAATTATACTTTACTTAAGAAATGAAAGATAAAATGGTCAGAAAACTTCACAGCGTAGAATTCTCCACAAGCCTCTATAGAATATGTGAAGGCTTTCAGCTGACTTTTAGGCAGCGAAGTAAAGTTTAGTCTAAAACCTTCTCATCTTGTTTTAGAATCAAGTAAGCTAAACAGTGGAACGAAAAAAGTTACATCATAATGCCAGATCATATTTTATGTTCTGACAAAGCTTATTCGATAGTGATTCAATTAACCTACCTCACAATTGCATTTTAAATTCAATTTTAATAATGATGTGATATAAAAATAAAACAGATTTATCTATTTACAAAATAATAACAGCGTAATATGTTCACATATTTTTTATTTACATAGATTCCTTATTTCTATTAAAAAAATTAATATAAATCTCTTATATAAGTACATTTGTAATGTACTGTCATGTATATAAAACAATATTTAGTATTCAAGATTTATTTTTAACATTGCACCGTAACACTAACGGATCGCAGCAGTTTGCATAGCGACCTAGTGCCCAGGTGGGAGGACCGTCACAAAAGATATGAATATTTATTACGCAATGGAACTCAATTTCGCATGTGTAGAAGTTAACTCCTTCCTTGTATCAAAATTTCCTGAATTCGCACCCAATTTGTTTAAACTCATTGCGACTACACGCATATAATTTGAAATGTCGTGTTAATTTTAATAATACAGTCTATATTCATTCATGAACTGATTTAATATGCAAATTCCTAAACTCATACACAGTTTAATTAAAATTTTAATGTTATAATTAAATTCCTCTATATTGTCTTGTTAATCTCAAAGTGACATTCTACATTTATTCAATAATGTTTTTAATATATAACATTATACATAACTTAGTATATAATTATATATACATAGAATCAATGACCCTTGTTATAATCAAATTACAATTTCTACTCTGAAAAAAAGAGTAATACGTACTACGAAAATTGTAGCACATTAACTTAATTAGATTAAAACTCTTCTTTTGTTAAAATATATATATAACAGGAATATTAAAGTGATTAAGGCGTGCGATTTGTATATTACGCGTGAACTATTTGTACATTTAAACAACAATGATAAACCAATTAAACACAACTAAACCCAATTACTATTGTTAAAATTTAACATAATAAAAGATGCGTGACCATTTTTATAGCATTATAATATAATGCACTCATTATTTCTCCAATATACGTACGTATATACAAAGAATTATTCATATATAGTTAAAACGTGTATATATATACGGATTGACAGATGTATATTTCTTAATATATATACTTTCGAAATTCGTCTTTTCCTAAACAGCTGATCAACTGTAATGATTTTCGTTTGCTGCCAGTTATAAGCTGTAGTAAGGCTCGATAGATGGCACGCGGATTCAGACTTTGTTCCTGTCGTGTTCTTAATGATATTGTTTTTGTGACACAAAATATATATAATTTCACACTTTCATCTCCGTGACACTCCTCTAGAAACTAACTGACTGGTTCATTGATCAATACTCAGCCGAAACGAATTATATGTTTCTAAGCATAACATTTTGTATAAAGTTTTTTCATATGAAGTAAGCGGGCACAAGCGAGGAATTTCTGAGTATTCAACTAATAAGGGCATAAAATGGTGGGTACAATTTTGTATACCTAATATTTCATTACGTCTAGATGAGTTTTTTGTAGGTATATATAAGCTTATGCATGGAAATAAAAATGTACCGTACTCTCCTCTTCAGAAATTAATCTCTTGTGGGGCTCTCTCTTCTCTGCCGTTTTATATATCTGTATTCATCTGACTCATATATATATATAATTATCTGACTCATATAATTCATCTGACTCATACGCTAGATGCCACCATGAAATAAAATAGGGTCAAGCGCGTTTCGCATCAACAGTCACTTGTGTCGAATAAAAATTATTAAGTTATTTTATCGAATTACGCTCCGTTAACATAGCGTATCACGATATCATATTCCAACGCGAACCTAACATATACCAATGCATGACCATTGCTTAGCGATCAAAAATATTTGACCCAGAATTATGGACTATATTAACACCATATTTGAAGCGGAACGGAATGTAAAGATTATCTACATTCGGCACTCGATGCTCTCTGCCTACCCTGGCGTTATAATGTAGTAATAATAAGATATGATAATAACAAATCATATGCCACCCACATTATCGTATAAATTGAATTAAACTTAGATTTCACACCAAAATATATTCATTTAGGCATATGTTTTTATAAAATATAATACAACGAGCACAGTACATGCTGAAGGTTGAATTAAAAAAACTTAATCAGTACATCCAACATAAACGAGTGAACGATGACAGAATCCACCTCGCTTTTTATCAATGCCTCACTTCACGGTCGAGTTGAACTTAATGATAAGATGAATAGACATTGTCGTTTAAAATAGGCTTCGATAGATTCGAGACGTGACCAAGAATACACCAACACAATAGACCGCGACAATTCTCCCTCGCTCGAATACATCTGTGACAGTGAAATAATCTAAAATTATCCACAAGTATATTGGTAATACAAAGAAATGAAACACCTTTTTACATAAATAAATAATAAAAGACATTCAAGCAGTTACGACACTTAGTAATGTTAACGTGTGTTTGGAATCTTTTTTAATGAACATAAAAATCGGCAACCTATGTATTGGCCATGTGGTGCCATACTTGTTCATAAGTAGGTCTTCTGCGTAATACGACGTGGGTGTCATTACAAGATATTGAATATAACCTTCGTTCTCGTGAATCGGCATATTTTAACAATAACTCCTTAACTGCAGTTAAACTGTATAACCAAACGAGTCAAAATCACGCAAAATTGGCAAGCATTCTTAAGATTTCCCTTACTGATATTGAACTTTTGTACCTCCTTAAACCGCTGTAAATGAACATGTATTAAGTTTAGTGAATTCATGTAGACTTAATCGGATAGAGTAATAAGGTTAAATTTATAATCCTTGTCCTTTTGGATAATAAGCGCAAGTCCTAATAACTTTCCTTCTACTATTTTTCAACAACTAGACGACTTCGTACTCACGCACCGCACCGATTAGTTGATCAACCAGTAAAATAATCAATAGTCGAAAGCCAGTCAATATAGTGTCAGGAAAAGGCAAATAATGAAATGAGCCTAAAATATAAATAGCGATAATTATAAGGTTTAAACACATATATTCTCTTGAAACCGACAAATTTGTCTTTTGGATAACAACATATTTACAGAAATATGTAAGTATTGTAATATAAAAATTAATAGTCATGGCACTATCAAAGCAGATTGATGATGTGATATGAACCTATGACATCATTATCAACATATCAGCCACATTTTTCCACTGCTCATGGGGCTCAACCAAAGTGAGCCATCCACACTCGATGCTTCGTTAATATCATTTAGCAACCACGGCCTTCCTGCTTAAGCGTATCGGCTGCATCAGAGTCGACGATACCCCTTAATCAAAGGTTTGATAGATTTATGATATCGTTTACTATCTGTTTAAATTACTAAGCTAAAACGTCATAATAGTGTAACCGGGCCGACAACGTAATAAATCTTCGCAAGGTAATTAGAAAAACATTTATTAAAGCATAGTTGGCGCTGATGTTTAACAAAATTGTACAGTACAATTGAAATATTGATTTACGTACTATCGTTTACAGTGTAATTTGCACGTACAATTACTATGCAGTAATATAATAGTAAAGTTGAGACCGCTTCCTCAGACTAGAACGGAAATGTTTATCTAGGGAACGGAAGCTTTCTGGTTACATTTGCTGAGAGTTGTCTGAGCAAACCGCGCTGCCTCTAGAAATTAATGTAAGAGGAGTCATACGATTATTTACTTGGATCTATGTGAATAGAGAACTATACTTTGTAAAGTTTCAATTCAAATTTCAATTCAATTCATTTCAAATATTATGTATACTATACTTTGTAAAGTTTCAATTCAAATTTTAATTCAATTCATTTCAAATATTATGTTTTCTTTACCGTTTTATCGTACCAATGTTAAAACACGGTTCTCCTCTCAGAACGAGAGGGTCAAGGCAATTGTCTACCACAGTGGTAAAGTGCGAGTTAGCAGACTTCACACGCCTTAGAGAGCATTTTGAATGAACTATAATGTGCGAAGGTTTCCTGATATTAGATATTACGTACACAGAATATTTCAAGCGTATTTTATTACGTTACAAGCGTAAGTCAAATTATATACCCACGTAACTCACGTACATATTTTTCGAAATAGTCCGACTAGTTTAAGACCTGTGCGAGATCCTTCTTCACAAACTCGCGTCAAAGTTACGGCTAGGACTCCGATAGTCTTCTTGAAAAAATCTTAGAATACATATTTTGAACACATATGTATGTACACTTACAAAATTTTTCATAGTGAACATAAAATCACGCCATCATGTACTGCCCCGAAGGGTTAGGCAAAGGAGAGTAATACACTTCCAATATTCACTTGTTACGTATAACAAGTCCCACCATGGAATATATGAGCCTACTGGAGCTTAATAGCCAGATATATTATGTTGATTCGTCTCGGCACCAGATCAACGACAAAGTTACCGTCCGCTAGACTTGCATCCGGTTAAATCGATGCTCCTTATCTCTCCCATTCAAGTGACCTAGAAACCCTTCCGCCCGTCCCTCAACGACGCTAGCTTCGTTCTTATACTAGCTTTTAATCTTTAAATCTCTGTACAAATGTGTATTGTTCACTGCACAAACTTCCAGTCTTAACTTATAGTTTAAGCACATGAATACAATTTGTGTATTGATTTATATAAATGTATAATTATCTGTATGATATGATCATTTGGATATATACATACGAGTATGTTATATACTTGATATTGTACAGACATAATTTTAAAACGTATCGTGTTACGATATCCAATTATTCCAAGCATAGTGTAATTTATTTTTTGCCAGCCTGGTAATTCCCCATTGCGTTTTTATATCAGCTATCCTGCACACAGAGATACCTAACTTAATTATATTACAAGGTAATTCATTTTATTATTCAACCTAGGAGATGATAAACTGAAACTCAAATCATTTTATTCATTATAAGGTATACATACACCCAATAAAGGTCATGTTTTATTCATTATACTTATACTTATAAACGTAATATTACAACTGTAATCCCCGAAGAGGTAGACAGAGGAGTGTAGTACATTCGCATGTTTCACCACTTACGTTTACGTTCCATTATGGAATAGGTAGTGACCCTAGTTTCATAAACCGGGCACATATCCAGACTCCGAGCCACTACTAGAAAATTTTAGAAAAATTCAAGAGTGCCCGACTCGGGATTTGAACGCAAAACCTCTCTACCGGCAGTCGCGCTAGGAACCTACACGACCTTCGAGGCCGTCAAGGCAGGAACAACTATGTTACTTAAACAAAATATGTTAAGGAATTATGCAGAAGGAAACTGAAGCAGCCATGAACGGAAAATAAAGATTTTATCTGTTTTCCTATCTGCCTTATCTGACTGTGTACATAACGTGGATTTTATTACGTATGATAATGAATATAACATAATTCCAAAGTAACTACACGCCTGAAAATAATAAGCATTATCCTCGTATATTGCAGTAGTGACGGTAATAATCAAATTTGTGTAAACTATGGAGAAAAATAGACGGTACAAATTTCATGCGTGTATAAAAAATTATTGTATTAACCTTTGACCTTTTAACCTTTGAAAGTCTTACCTCAAGTAAGACTTTCATAAAAATAACTGTTATAAAATAAAATGAAAAAACTTAGTTCAAAAGGCTTTATTAATTTGATTAGGTTGTCGACCCCGAAAATAATCAAACCAACGATCATGTTTCGCCTCGAGGCTTGTAACTAGCCGTTGCTGCTTCGAGGCTCAAAAATATTATTTATATAATATCTCACAAGTTACGTAACATAACATCATATCTGTATTACGCCGACAGGGTAGGCAGAGAAGTGTACTTTTCATCAGTTGTATAATGTCCCCACCATGAAATAGGGGGTGAACCCTTTGCTATTAACCCGGCACAATTCAAGAATCCGTGCTACTGCTGGGAATTTTAATTTACAAAATCCTAATGATACTTTGCACGACCCGGGATTCGAAACCAGGACCTCTTGAACTACATTCGCGCTGGCAATTACTAGACCAACTAAAGAGTTGTCTCACAAAATTGTTTTTATAGTAATAATTCATTATTTCATTAATGTTTATATTAGTTTACCACTATCCGCGGCTGCGTCATATCGTGAAATATACTCTTTTTATCCCAAACTAAATCCTTATAAGATTAATGATTATATATTTGATAAATTTCACTATAAAATACAGAATGATGCCGTTCAACAAAACTGATTATATTTCTCATATTATTTCAGTGACGTGGAGTTTGGATTTATGCCCGGTGTATGGCAATAGGCACACCGCCTATTGCCATAGTGGGACGTAAACGTAACTGGTGAAATGTGGGAGTGTACTTCACTCCTCTGCCTACCTCTTTAAGGGTTACAAGCGCAAAATTAAGTTTATTGCTGAACTTAAAGAATGTTTCGAGGCTTTATTTAAGCAACATATAAAACAATAAAAACCGCGATGTTAACATAAAAAATGTTAAAAAAAAACAATAGATTTACGTAAAGAAATACCGCAATTCATAAATCCAAAAATACTACGAGTCTAAATAATCTTCTTAGACAAATCTCTTGAAGGAGCTTTTTCTAGTAGCGCTCCGCATTATAATCGGCGGAACTTTCCGAAGTATTTTTGTTTTGGCAATTGAATGGAATTAATAAGAAAAAACAATTTTTGTCTTGTTAGATAACCATTATTGATCCTGTCTGCCTTCGTCTATACTATTTATAAAATAACTGTTATTAATATTAACTATAGGTAAAATTCGTATTTATAAGTTTCCAATGAGTGAGATAACCACGCAAGTTAACCACATTTTTAACTGTTTTGACAAACTTTCAAAGTCCATGCATATTTATGATTACTTAGTTTTTGGAGGTTTTGTATTTGTTCAGTTCACTTCAGTTAACATAAAAAGGTTATGCGGCCTACTTTGGAATCAGATGACCATTTGTGGATGTACCCCAAGATGTTTATTATTATTATGAATATTTTGACAAAAATGAGAATACACGGAGAAATGACAATACAGCGAAGTATATGAAAAAAGACGCTATAGATACTTAATTTAATATACCACCATAATACCAACGAAAATAATATTATTTTAATTATCCTCTATTAATAAGTGGGCGAGGTAATACAGAACATTATTTTATATACATTCAAGTTAAAGCGATGTAAAAATCAATAAAGTAGGTACTCGTTGTAACGCCTCGTCTAGACTTTGATGTAACACCTTATTGTATCTGTATGAATGGAGTGGCATAAAAAACGAAGGTCGAGTCTGTAAAAAAATCAAATATTAGGCTCTCTATAATCTCTATATAACCTGTATGTTCTGGCGACAAAATAATAATAATCAACATTGTAAACTTTGAAAATGGAAACAAAGTGTACACTCACACACAAAGCGAGTAAATTGAAACGCATTTGATGATCGTTCGTCTAGGTTCTAATAAACAACTTTGAGATGTTCTCGGCGTAGCCAGAGTCTCCCCGTCCCGGGGTGACGCGGGAAGTTGTCTCCCCGGCTCCCACCGCCCACTTTCTAGACTGCGATCCCGGATATGACATTAAGTTTTGTTGCTTGCAATTTTATTTTATACCGTTCGCTTTGCCGTAGGTTTGCTTATTAGGAGTGATGTTTTAAAAGGTTTCTCTTGTCGGCAGTGCCCCGCTAGGTTTGCTCTCCAGATGGAATTTATTCCAGAAAGAAATGTTTATCTAGACTTTTTATACTGACAAACTCTTTAGAACATCTTTAGACTGTTCGATCAAAGATGATTCGTTATATCTACTTTTATCGATATTGTTACCGAAGGGATCTTCGGTGTTAAATATTCGTGGTTGTTTATGAAAACTAAAGTTTATTGTTATAGGTATAATACATGTAATAAATGCATTTACTAACTCACCCTGGTAATGACTGGCGACTTTAAAAGCACCTAAACCAAATACATCTCTTAGGTATCTCTACAGTCCTCGCATCTGTAACCGAAATGTTGGCAATCGTTGTTCAACAAGAAAAGGAATCTTACAGAGATCTGATGGTAACGTATCAACTGCGTTCCAGCGCCGTGTATATTTGCTTTGGTAAGCACACTTTAATATGTATATTACAGCTATGGTGGTCCATATCTGTAATATACGTATTAAAATATGGTTTAATTAATTGATATGGTAAATATTGATGCTAATTGTATGTATATGATATTATGAATAGTTGAACTTGCCGCGACTATCTTAAAATTATTGTATTCCAATCGTATACTATACTCTATTCGTATACTATAATATATTCTATTACCTACTGTGCTATATTCAACAAAATTATAGCGTGTCCATAATCATAAACTTGAAATTGCATTGATTTTATGTAACTCCACATAATTTCCAGAACCGGTCACTACAGTACTGACGAGAGACTCATTAATTATGTATCGTATTCCCGTTAAAAAGCTCGATAAAAGTTATGGATACAAATTTCAACTTTGTGTCGAAAACTAAAGAGATCACTATGCCATGTCTGTGTAGTTTCGCACAAAGAACCGCATGTATGTAGCTACGGGCACTTTAACGAAACACGTAATAAAAGTTCGGAATGAATACTAATTATAATGGCTCATTTTTTTGTGATATTTTTAGTTTATAAAATATTTTCTACATTTTCTAACTTCTACTTTACACTTGTGGCGTGTCATTTCTTTAGACCCAAAAAATGCTTTATAAGCTTTAAAAGTGATAATCCTTTTTTTGTATAATACATATTTGATGTGTAAAATAAAGTTGTAATGTAAAGTAATTATAGTACCTACGTGATATCACACATATAATACAATAAAAAATTGCCAATTGAAACTTTTATAACATGATTATCAAAAATCCTTTTTGAAATCCTTCTTAATCAAGTACTGAATGGTCGTACGTTTTTTTTAACGGAATATAAAGAAAAACCCTGATTACAAAATGAAAACGAAATCTTCATAAAAAACGCCCAAGATCTATACACACATAATATAAACGTTGAATATGATTTATCAACCTGGCTAAGTCTACCTACAAATCAACTGCTATGAATAACACGTGCTCGAGAATTCTTCCGCGAGACTTGAACCAAACACTTATTTGTATATTCAATACATGTGCAGATAATATATTTATGTATGATACACATATATTACATCAGAAATCATGACGTTGAAGGATAATTTTATTGTTTCTTTCCTTCCCATATAACGTATGCAAATCTTGTCATAATAAACTGATTGATTTGGGAAGGCAATCGACGAATACAGTAAGGTATAAGATATCTGTAGCTTGTCGATTTTGCCGATTGAATATTAAATTTCATGATTGTCGCTTTAATGACATAATCGTTGAGAACATGTTAATTGGTATAGGTGTATCAATTAAAATGTTATAGCATTTTTTCAATATATCAACCATTTATCGTTCATTAGAATGAGGTCTATTTTAAGAATGAATAGCATGACATGCGTAGCTTTATTTGCATTATAATTATTATTATCGTCGCGGCAGATCATTTACGGGATAGGCAGAGAACAATGATTAAGGTTAACATATTTGAAAATTGAAACTCTGCTAACCCCGTAATAACCTTAGCTTTAGTAAGAGAAAACAAAGAAATTACCTTTTTGGGTAAATTTTTATCTATATATTTTATCTTTATAGATCTTAATCGACATTCAATAGGCTTCAGATATATTATGTGTTATCTTCAAAATTGCAACACATAGATTGACTACTATGCATATTTAAAATGAAAAGCGTTTTGCTTAATATCGCGTTCTAAAACAAAATTGAAAATAAAGAACAATAAATTATACATATGTTTACTCGTGATATGAAAGTTGAGTGCCATATTGGTCTATTGGGCAGCGAGTCTTACTATTAATTCTCCGGCTTCTGTGATATGTATTGTGTTTCGATTTTCACTGAAAACCATTACTTGTGTGAGGAGCAAGACTGTTTATTTCGTGTCTGGATGCAAATTACTCGTATCTATACACATTGATACAATTAGGAATATATGTGTGCTTAGTATGTTTATCAGCTGTCTGGTCTCCATAGTACAGGCTCTATCCAATTTGGGATCAGACGACCGTGTGTGAATTGCACGACAATGTTATCGGATTTCCCGAACGTCAACAACAAAATCAATCCACTGTAACGGCAAATATTCTACCTTATATAAGGTATATCATTCTGCGTACACTAATAGCAACTATAGCGTACGTATTTGGTCTGTCTAAGCAATGTTGCTAGATATTAGTGATGTGACAGTGGCAGGGGTAGAAATTATGCAGTATTAATTGAAACTAATTTCTGCGCCGAGTTTGCAAAGCTGCACCCCAGTTTACGTCTCACTGCTTGACAGAGGTCTCGCCCGCACGCTATATAGACACCGCATATGTATATGAAGAACACTTCACAACGCTTGCGCGGTATGAAGATGATATTGCCTCGTTGAAGATGAAGAGACTCTAGTTCGATTACTGAATAGATCTTAGTATTATTAGATTTTCGTGACGCAAAATTTTGAGCAGTGACTCGGAATATGGATTTATGCTCCTTGTATGATAATAGTTTCACCGCTTTTACCATGTTGGGATGTATGATGTAAATAGTTATAAACATTAGAGTGTAGTACACTCCGCTGCTAACACCTTCAGGAAAATACAGGTATGATATCAAAAAAAAATAGTAAATGTGAAAAAAATCAAAAATCTAGCTATTGAATAATATTTACTGTTGTCATCCTCCTACTCATTTGTACACGTCACTAGTGCTAAACGTGGATACTGAATAATATAACTACGTATTAAATGTTAGCTTACAATTTGATATTGAATTTCTTAAGTACGCTCTGTTCAAAATCTTAAAACGTTATATCGTACTTCGGTGCGCTGAACAGCCCCGGCCTCTATATAAAATCAACCACAATTACCGAGGCAATAATCCCAACAAACGGTAATTAGACAATTCTATTACAGTGCACGACGCAGTAAAAATCCTTTAGGTGTAAATCAAACCATATTTCCAATCAAACTCCGTCCGCGTGACAGTGTCTCGGCATCAGCAAACTTTCCTTGTGAACTACGAACACGAACGCTGCCAACAACAGAATTCGCAAACAACTCTGTTAACAAATACCTACGTGTTGCCAGATAAACGCAGTCTCGGCTAACAGAACCGAACACCACGATTTTCAGCTCTTTAATTGGAATTTATAAAATACAAGGTAAATTCAAATGTAATAGTTTAGAAACAGAAGCGAGAATAGATCCTTAAAATGTATCTGCATAATAAAGGAATTAGTTTAAAGCTTCATCTGATATATGTACATTTGTACATATAATACTAATCAATATTAAAAAGGCTTTAGATAAATTATGATATTCTTATCACAATTAGAAAACAAACATTTATCGGCACCGATATAGTGAAATATAACATATTGAAAATGATCACACTTCAAGATACGCAAAAATTAATTAATCATGCTTTGAAGCGCTCATTCGTTTGAGGTACCATTATGAATGAAATTGTTGTCTCAGATACAATTATCACGTACATCTTTACATACATATATCTATATATTTTATGCACTGTAAAGTAGGGTACTACATACATAATTGTCACGCTTTCTTCCCATGGAGGTAGGCAGACATGAAAGGTACGGCTACGACCCAGGTCTCGACTCGTCTGCATTTCACCAGTTACGTCGATGTCTCACTATGGAATAGGTGGTGAGCCTACTGCTATACCGGGCACATATTCAGACCCCGAGCTGCGACTAGAATGTCTAAGTTAGACAAGTCCAATAGTGCCCGACCCGGGATTTGAACCCAGGACATCTTAATCACCAAATGCGCTTGCAATCAACACGTCTAATGATGCTACAATATGATGTACTGATAACTTATTTTGTAATTACATTTACGTATTTATAATACAATTCTATTACTCAATAATGCTATCTCGATTGCACTTCTGAACAAAGCGTAAAAAACACAACTCTTGGTGACAACGAGTACTTACGTACATTTGAGATCCTAGAAATGTAAGGAAATAAGATAAAAGTAGGAAGGAATCGATCGTTTTCGCAATTGTAAGCATCTAGAAAGGCAACGGCAAACGCTTTTATGTGAAAGCTCAGCCAGGGACAGAGGAGGAAAAATCCTGTCGCTTGAACATGTAAAGGCGAGTAAAAGATTTTCCCCCACGATAACAAGTGTCACGTCGCCATCTGCGAATATTAAACATTTCATATGTGCTTATTCGATACTATTCGTTTAGCTTGCTTCGTTCAATACACATATAGATATAAAAAACGTTGTATCGACGTTGTCGTACCTGGAAAAAATGCGAATATGAATTAGGTACATATTATTCGATGCAGTATTTTTTTCCCATTCAAATGATGTACATAACTCATATTTGCATTTTTTCGAAATACGACAAGATTAATCGCTTTTCAGCGCCGATATAGGGATATATAGAGCAATATACATAACACTATATAGAGCGTTTTTTGCCCTTTATCGTTCTACTGTTGGTCACTGGTCTCCGCGCAGGATGACAAAGTTAATGCCTAGTCTGCTTCGCCAGCCAAGTGTGAGTTGGCAGACTTCACACGCCTTAGAAAATTTTGTTTTTAACTCGAAGATATGCAGGTTTCCTCACAATGCTTTCCTGTACCATTATAGCAAGTGATATTTAACTTTAAAAGGCACATTTTGTACAGAGATTCGTGCCTGGATTTAAACCCGGGCTCCCGGTGTGAGAGGCTTAATTCATAGCCAACTAGGCTATCATTACTCAATGGAAAAGGATTATTTTATTAATGGACACACACTAAATAGCACTTTCTTTGTTTATTTCTCTTTGTAGTCTGGCGACTTTGGCATTCTTAAGTTGTGCTACTCTTTACATTCCGTTCCGTTCTAAGTTGTAAATGTAAGTACCAAATTTAAAAAGAAATTTATTACTGCGGAAACAGATAAACAAATGTTGAAAAACTGTAAATCTTGCTAACCAGTTTCATTGAAATATTGAGGGTTCTTTGAAAATGACTTTGTAGTCAAACTCTATAAAAGCAATTCGACATCAATAAACGTTCCATTTCAAGCGGTCTGATTGACGGTTCGGTCGCATCGTTACAAAAAGGGTTAATACATTACCGAGAAATGCAGGTAAGGGCGACACGCGAAGGTATCCCTTGACAATTACCTGCCGTCTCGAAACTCAGATGCGTTCAATGAACGCTGAGTTTTTTTGAGGTTTAACATATACTGAATTGCGTAATTACCGCGCGGACAGTTTGAACGTAACCATAGTACAATAGAAACCGTAGGAGTTACATCCATTGCATGTATACAATATGATTTTGTCACCAATTTTTTATATATTTTACTATAACACAAAAATATACTGGACTTTAAGTATTAGGTATTGGACAGAAAGTATAAAATCTTCAATTAACCAACTTTATATGAACATAAAAAATACAAGAAAAAATGTAATTAATCTAGAAAAGGATTGCAAACATTTTCTTGTCACTTTTATTATTGATGATAATATGTATTGTAAGTAACAAGAATGCAAGACTGAATAGGACAATATTTGTCTTAGTCCATTTAGTGTTATGTCGATATTCGTCCTTTTCGAATTCGTTACAAATTATTAGTATTGACAACTGGCATAACGCTTTTAATAAAACTATAGGCGGCACCGCCTTTCACACTATTAAATAAATTGTGGAATAACAATTTCCAAATGTTAAACAAGATATAACAATATAACCATAACATAATACATAAATTTATAAGATTACACCATTTTATGGTTCGTACATGTAAAGGAACCGAAACAATAGCGATATTAAGCTCACGGTAGTCTCTGCCTACCCCATAAAGGACCTGCATGACGTCATGGTCAACAATACATCACTTTAATTAAGTACTTCCAAGCAAAAAATAAATCGCATATCATATTCGCTTTTCGAGTATTATTAATCCCACTCTTACAACTGTACTGTGGTGATGGTATTTTTGCCTCTCACCGAGAGCGCTACGGGTGCTTTGTCGCCCGCGTCCATTACAGACGAAACTTCGTTACCTATCGGATTTATGGACGCCCGCCCTATTAATCATTGACGAAGGGCTCTGGATGCGCCTATTACCATTTCACAGTTATTTCTGCTTTGAAATGATTGCGTGCTCTCTGTTAAACATCTTAACTTAATGGCTGATGAAAGAATGACGAAGCAGATATACAATGCGTATGTTGACGGACGCAGATGCCGAGGCAGGTCAAGAGTCACCTATCTTGATCAAATAGGCTAGATACTGGCTGATGGGGGAGTCAGAAGGCTCCGTAACCGCCGTGCATGTATGAAAAGAGTGATTAATGTGTAGGAGACGCGGCAGAACTGTAAGGATAGAGACATTTGAGGCTCGGTACTCTCTTCCTACCCCTTGAGGGCCCTGGCGTGAAGATATATATGTATGTATGTAACCTGAATACTTTGAATTATCAGCAGTCTAATTATACTACAACTTAACTTAAATTACTTATTTATGTTTTTATTTATAAAACTCTATTAGCTAAAATGATCTCCGTCGCATTTAATGCGATAAATTACATCTTACCTCTCCGACTGATACAAACACATCTTGACCTCGCTAATGCCTTAATACGAATAAGCTATACATTCGATGAAGCTATATAAAGCCTTATAATTTCAACATCGCTGAGCGACGTTGAAATGTGGTGCTGGGCTGATGGTCAGTGACCAGTTGAACGGTAAAAATAACATATTTTTATTTATTTATATCATGATGGCACTTTTCGGTGATAATCACGTCTGCAATACATTATGTATTGATTTAGATATATATTTTCAAAATGTTTAATTATAAATATGTACAACATAATTAAGTGCTACCCTCTAATTTTCAACATGGCCTGACATTTTATGTACGATTTTTTATTGAGGCCAATTATTAAATTATTCTAAAAGAATGTTTTTGAAACATTGTGTATTTAAATATAAACAAATTATTCCTGTTAACGTAGGAACTATGAAACACGTTAAAACACATATTTAAAAGTCATTATCCATAGCAAAGCGACTCAGTTGATGGCATCAAAGTAAGAAGATTAAATGGGGAGCAACTTTGAAATTACGTCCAGGAGATAGAGGCTTAAGACCGCGGCGTCTACTCCGGGAAATTTTCCCGAGCACTAGTGATGTGCTGTTACAGATTAAAGTATCCTCTCAACATCTAGGTACAATTTGTCTTTGAAACACTGCAAACTCAAATTTTCACGTTATGGATCGTATCGCTCGAAGCAAACAAATCACCAACAGACGTGGGCAAACCAAACGTATTGCATATAAACTCCTGTCACTAGTTACCAATTTAAGTGAATTTTCCCAGAATTCTAATTCGAGAGTAAATTTACTGAAACGAACTGTACACAAAAA
This sequence comes from Jemadia pseudognetus, assembly GCA_018244755.1. NCBI lineage: Eukaryota > Metazoa > Arthropoda > Insecta > Lepidoptera > Hesperiidae > Jemadia > Jemadia pseudognetus. The sequence goes on from DWTO01000270.1 coordinate 20,458, forward strand.
TTCAGTTCACAAATGGCACTTTTAAAGTAATATGTCGTATTCAAGTTGCGAAATACAAAATACCTTTGGAACTAGCTTTTGTAACCAATAGTACTTCGAATATTGTCTTGTTTAGAAAATAGTAGTAAAAAAGATAGACCAGATAATTTGGAATCAATCAAACACCATCCGCTCATCAATTACTCACAAATATATAGACCTTTTTTAAGTGAAACTAATTTTAAACGAGATTTTTGCTTTTTCACGGATCGTGTTTTGCTTTTCAACGACTTATCATATCTATGGGACAGCGTAATGTCAGGGCATTATGAATTCCTGTTACTCGTTTGTAGCTACTTCGTTACATGATAGCGAGACGACGTAATATAAACAAGTATGTATCGTCTTTATTGGATAATAGCTGCGAATAATGTACTTCAACGCTCGTTTCTCCCGACCGCTGTTCAGTACCCACTGACATTGATACACCATCAACAACCGATTTATCATTCCACTGTTGAATAATCTCCCGTAATAATAAATAATTAAGACGTTTACCATTCTGGACAAGAGTATCAATGTTCCACTCAATAACTCATCTGCTATACTCAATTTTATTCCTGTTATACCCGTCATGTTAATCAGAACCACGGTTAGGAAATCCTTTAATAGTAATCCGTTGAAGAATTTTAATGTCACAAAGTGCAATTAAGTGATGGCCTTGTGAGCAACTTATTTTTTTTATTGGAAACAATTTATCCCTGAATTCATCGTCGCTAGAATCTGAAATCTCAGTCGGATGTATGTTCGAATCTGAATAGTTGTCTGTTTAGCGTCCAGTCACCAGCGATTTTTCCAGTCAACAGATGCGTGTTTAATGTTAAGGGATAGCCAATGCATGACTCATTTTAAAGAAAATTATTGTACCTCACTCATAGGTGCTTGAAAAAGACGCTCACAAATTGGAGCCAAACGATCACGACGGGGAATAGACAAATATCAATAAAAGTTTGAACTGAAGCTCATCAAAAGTGACTTAAAGATTAAAATATTATCGAACGCAGCATATCAAATATGTATATGCTAGCATCTTCTTGCGTATGTCGTTGACAGGAGAGATTGCTTCGACTTTGCATGGTTTTGGAAACTAATTTGGCTAGTCAATCCCAGTCGAATAACATTGTTAAGGATGGATAGGTACAACACCAATTGTCTAAAATATATTAGGGGCCCTCGAACCGCTATTATCATGGCATGTACCAACGTTCGCTACACAGTTTTCCAGTATCAATCGTCTTTGAATTAAATTCAAACACTCGTGTCTATTGGATAATCAGCAGGACAGATCTTCAACGATCGTTAACTCAACTGAACTACTTCCCGAGCGCTGAACACAATTGTAACGACGTTGTTTCTCTAACACGTACGCTGTAAAAATTATAACTATTATTTGTTTTACTATCCACCGATCTTGAATTTGACTGGTTTAGATTAAATATAATTTCAACCACCAATATTAGACGAAACAAATAAATTTAATTACTGTGCTCATTGCGCGGACGTTTGTTCAGAATGTACCGGAAACAATTTTTTTCTCTTACTGATGTACATAGTAGGCACCCATACATATGCTTAACGAAATACGATACGAAGTATTAAGTAGTACATTATTATTTATAAAGAAAAAAATATTTATAAATTTCGAATTTTGGATTCAATTTACAAAAATATATATGCATATATAGTAACATTTAATAAGCTGAAGTCTACTTGTCTAGTCTATTGTGAAATAAGCGAGCGGCAGTGCATATATGTATCCCCAGAGCAAAGAAATTACATTCCTTTGCCGTTGGCTGGCTTTTAATGGAAAATACTTTGCAGTTTTATATCCTGTTCAGGATGAACAGTGTTTATTTTAAACATACGACGCTTGCAAATTTCTCAAAACCTGTATAGTTTGTATATTTAATGGAAGTATTTCATGGATTTTAGCCACAAAATTTTACTCAATTACAAACAGGTTTTATTCACGTCATAAAAGCTCTATTCGGGACCCTTCACAGATTAAACCCTTAAAGCTCTTTGAGACACTTCTATGTTAGCTCACAATTTCGTTCAAATTAATTGCTACTTAGCTGAAGAAAGATGCACTATCTCAGTTTCTAGAAGCTAGCAATACTTAACAAACGTTTTGTACCAGTTTGTAACGAAATACTATTATACTTATATTACTGAATGTTATTCTTTTGTGAAGATACAGCGCCATCTATGGTAAATTTTGATAACTAACACGCAAAGTATAAAAATGTAATTATTTAATATTTCTGGTATTGATCAATATTAAAACTATTATTAATTGACATATGGGTATATTTATCGGGATGTATTAAATCCATACAATAAATTTAATTTATTAACTTTAATTAATTTATATTGCAATACATAACGTTCAAATATAACGTCACTAATTCATTAAATCTTTGTTTTATAATCTGATTTCCACGAACAGTTTTAATGAGGCACTTGTTCCAATTCGAAATGTTCAATATTTGTGCATTTTTAATTTATATCCGTTTCCCAGAATTCAGTGCTTTCAATTCATTTGTTCCCGATCTCATGAATTTTCCCTAGAAATAATCTAGTAAAATGGAATTTTCCTGAATGAATTCCAGGTTTTTGCGGAAATCGCCGTGCGCTTATTAATCTCATTGCAAGTGAATTTGACAGGTTGTAATGAGCTTTCGGGCTCGCGCTGCGTTTTCATGAACTTTTAATACAGCGTTTTCCCACTTTTATTGACAATGCTTAAAAAACGTATATTTTTTGCTATTTTCTTTAAAATTCAATTTGCAAGTTGTATCTATCGCTAAACAAGTACAAAAACTGTTCAAGTCGACTTCCAACAGTTCGGTACGATGGAATTTTAGAATCGTTTCGTTATTAACCGCCTGCCTCGTTGGTCGTGTTGGTTGCAAGTGCGACTGCCGAACGGGAGGTCCCGGGTTCGACCCCCGGGTCGAACACTACAAAATTTTCTAATTTAGATTTTCTAGTAGTGGTTCGGAGTCTGGATATGTGCCCGATGCA
>DWTO01000271.1:0-23511 GCA_018244755.1 Jemadia pseudognetus
GGTCCTGGCAGTCTTGAAAATATACAATCGTTTTATTCTTATATCAAAGATAGGAATTTGTGAATTGATTCAATGTAAATGTGATTCAATAAATAATTAACGGAATGTACCCAAGTGTGTTCCCGTGCTGGGATTAAATACAGGGTGTCGTAAGGGATGACTACATCCAGCGCTGGCAAGTGATGGTATGGTGCAGTCTACACAGGCACAGCTGAATGCCCTGACCGCCTATAGGCAGTAGCATAGGCGGTGTAACAAGCAGTATTCTGTGAACCCCAACCTGTATGCTCAGCGTGGGCATTATGGACACAATCTCTCAGAGGATACCTATGTCCAGCAGTGGGCTTCAATAGATTGATCATGATGAACCAAGTCTGTATACTAATAATTGACTGATTTGTCAACTGCAAGTCTATGCAATTCATTAATATGCAAATATATATTACTAACCAACCAAGTATTGTAATGTATTAGAATTATTAATATATTGCCCAGTGTGAATACTTATTGACTATTCGGCCAATGTTTAATTTATTAATACTAAAGACAAAGTGGCAATATTCTGGCACACAGTGGCAAATGGTTTTGGACACTTGGTACTTACTCTACATAAGTAATTAGAAACTTACTCAGATATTTTAAATCCGCCAATCTCCTGCTCATTAGTATCTTTTATCTTATTCACTTCCTCTTCATACTCCTTGAGGGTAGCCTCATCAGCATATCGTACAGGATCCTTAGTGAATATTCTTACGAGGCCATCACTGGAACCTTTAAGCGAAATGCAAGGAAATGTATTTTTTTAAGTTCAATGTAGGGTATGTACTTAAGTATATAACATCTCAAGCATTTGACACCCATTAAGTAAGTATTACAAAACCTTCAAAAAAAAGTTTAAGAATTTACAAGATACAAAGCAGAAATATCATAATAGAAATATAATAAATGCAATAGATAGAAATGGCCTCTATGCCGTCAAAGGAATCCTAACATCTTCACCACTAATCATGATGCAATAAAGCAAGCATTGATACTAATAAATCTGAGACAACCTCCCTATTTGAAACAAAATTGTAACTTACTACAGTTACAATTTCTGCTGCTGGTACAGTTACAATTGCATTTTCAATATTATTTTTATTATATCACCACTACAGGTCCCTTACGGGGGAGGTAGATAGCACAGTGTCAAATATCTCTTGCCTTACAGACCTGTCATGCTTCATGAATAGTATTATTAGTCTCAACCATTTTATTTTAAATTCTTATTATTTGATGTTTGAAATGCTAGATGCGTAAATCTGTCTAAAGACAATATAAATTGATTCAATCATAAATCAAGCCAAGGTATAATATACTAATTGGCAGCGTTTAATTGTGGCGATCAGACAAGAATTTTTTGAGAAACTCAAAACACCATCCTAAATTGATTATATAAGAGAAAACAAAGGTTAAAATATGAACACTTACCTGTGACAATGTCACCGTTGTCAAGACAGGTGACAGACCAAACTGAATGTACAGGTAATCTTAGTTCACGTACACATTTACCCAGAACCCATATGCGGACGCAACCATCCTCACCACTCGTTATGAACCCTTGAGGTGCTATAGGATCTATGCTGATGCTGTAAAATTGTAGATGAGATACTGTAAGAATTTCATTTCATATTATATTATAAAATATTGACATTTCAATTACTGAGCAAGCAGGCAAAGACTAATTACATAATTGTTGTCCAAGGCATACTTTGAAACAAAACACCTCTTGTGGTAATCTCACAGATCGTATGTAACAACATGCTTATAATCCCGAAGAGGTAGGCAGAGAAGTTTAGTGCACCCCCACTTTACAGAAGTTATGTATACAATACATCTCACAATGAAATTGATGGTGAGCCTAATGTCACTACTAGAAAATCTAAGTTAGAAAAATAGTACCAGACTAGGGATTTGAACCCAGGACTTCTCAATCTGCAGAGCAGTTGACAGAGACAAATATGATGTTATGAAATTTTCACCTGTAAATATAATTACTATGCCCATAGTATGTGGTGATACATTCACCAAAGTAAGTCCACAACTTAATACAAGCATCATTGGAACAACTGAGGAATGAGGATGTGTCCATCATGGCGAGGCCTCGGACACAATCTGTATGCCCTGTAAATTAGAAGATTGTCATCAATATGATAAGAAAAAAACCCAACTGAACTGAACTTCATCTTGTTTATTGAGTCTTTGTAACTGGTCTATAAAATTAGACTAGCAGCCTAGATTTACATGCACTTAAAATTTATATGAAGAAAATTGTTTTCAGAAATAATAGTTTTTTCATATCATATCAAAATTTCATGTAGTTGCAATTTAAAATCACTTAAATCAATTTAAAAAAACTGTAAAATATGACTCAAATTTTTTTTCATTTTTTCAAGCAAGGTTTTAAGGCCAGGTTTAAGGCTTCCAATTAAATATAACAATCAATCCAACATACTTATGAAACATAATAGAGAATCATGATTCTCACTCATATATGTGGAGTTTTTTTTATCATAAGCATAAGTTGTTATAATATGTCAGTGAAACAAACCATTAAAAAAAAATGATTCTCACTCATATATGTGAAGTTTTTTTATCATAAGCATAAGTTGTTATAATATGTCAGTGAAACAAACCATTGATTGTCCTAATTAAGTTCCCATCTCTCTTCCATATCTTAATCGTTTTGTCAGCTGAAGCTGTAACAAAGCTACCATTGCTCAATTCAATCACCGCCCATACAGCTTGTTCATGGCCTCGTAGAACTACTGGAGCCATCTGGGGTTTGTTTACATTCCATACTCGAGCTGTGTTATCCCAACTGGAACTACAGATCAAAAATATAATATTTTATTTATAATCCAACCACAGATTTATTGTACCTATGGCTAGACCCTAGAATACTTTTTATTTGAGTACTAAGATTATACTTAAACATAACACTTGTGATCTCCAAACAGGTAATCCAGAGTCTGAGTCACTTCTAGGAAATCAAAGTTATAAAATCCAGTACTATTGGTCCAAGGATTTGAACATGACACATCTCAATCAGCAGTCACACTTGCAACTCTTCACCAATAAAAGAATCTAAGAGTTCAATTGTCACGAATTTTTCCAATTGTAGTTTATTGGTCAAAGCACCACTCATTATCCAGAAGTAATTCTGTATTGTACAGCTATTGATAATAAACAGACTTAACACATAAAGGTATAACACATTTTATTGACAGTTTACAAAAATTGTATTACCTCAGCAAAAATCCAGATTCACTACCTGGAGAAACACAGCACACAGCGTTTTCGTGACCTTTGAGAGTGAATTGTACAAAGCCATCCTGTATGTTGTATCCCAATATAGTATTGTCACTACTGCCCGTGACAACGAGACCGTCGGGGTGCGACACGCATGGGGGTAGCCAACAAATGGAAGACACGAAGTTTTTGTGCCCCTTGTATGTCATAACATTCACGAAGTTTTTCTCTCTGCCGATAATATAGGAGTATTATTCGACGATGGACTTGCTTTATTAACCTGCTTCATTAACATACCCCCTACACTACTTCTTGTGCTCACAAGGCAAAATACAAACCCGTCTCGGTGCCATAGCTTAGCAGTCCTATCACGAGAAGCCGACAATATATTGCAATCCCTGGTAACTGCCACACACCGTACATCCATAGAATGACCAGAAAGTATAGCACTCAATTTGTACTCTGGTGAAGTCATTGTGAACTGTATTTCCACAGCAACGATTAACTACAAAAGCTAGCCGATTTCCTTCTTACCTACAAGAAACAATCATACAGAAAACTATTAGCTTTTGAGCATTGACATTGACACATTCGAAATGAATTGTCATTCCCAAAAGTTATAATGATTTTTCGGCCCAGATATCTCGTATACATTGTTATTGTTACATACACGATTTTAATAAAAATTGACTGCATAATAAATTTATAGAAATATGCAGTTACGCAACAAGATAATTTAATTGTGGTGAAATGCATTGAATAACAAAGTCAATACAGTCATTTTTATCAATAAATTTAATCATCTAATATAATCAATACTCTAAAATATATACAACACAATAAAGCTAAGATTATAAAATCAATACAGTAAATATTTACATATTATGGTGAAATAATAAATTATATTAATGTTAAAAGTATTTTCAATTCAATGATTACAACATCCAAAGGTTAGTGATTGCTGCAAATAAAGTTAGAGATAAAATTGAACGCACCTGATTATATTCATAGTTGCCAACATTTTATAAGTAAGCGCGCGAATTTAAATATTTGATATCTAGGTTTTTAAATTTGAAATGAATTTTGACTCTATATCTTATTCATGTTTACTGATTCGTTAATATTAAGAAATAAGAAGCATTTTATTTATTTTATCCAATAATTAATAGGTTTTTGCCACTACGTTTAAAATTAAACGCAAAATTTGTATAGTTTTTTGCGAAATAATAGAACAGCTGGCTTTTCTGATGTATATAAGCAATAAATTTGTTATAAATTGATTCCTGTGTTTTAAGGGAACCAATAAAACTTCGAACTGTATCTACAACATGTAGATAGAAACCCGTAGTACAGTAGACAGATCGGGCGGGTGGACTGTAGTCCCATACTATACGTCGTACTTTATACGTATGTAGTGTAAAGATGGCGTCGACGGTGTGTGTATCAAAGTGCCGACTCTTAGCGAAATTAGAAATAAATCGTGGTTTGTGTTTATCACCAATATACAGGAATTTGTCAAATAACAGGGTATGTATTAAGTTATTTAAGCGCATTTACAATTTAATTTATGTAAGTTTCATAGACGACAAGTCATTTCCAATCTTTTCGTCGGCACGTGTATATAGACAGGTATAAGTATAGATATTTATTTTTAAAACAGCTGTCAAATGTCACTTATTTCGTTAGTTTTTTTGGACCAATTCACTTTTGTTTGTGTTATTTATTCAGTGTACTTGACTCCTTTTTTCGCTTAAACTTAGTTATTGTTTCAGTAGAAGTTTTTCAAATAGTTGAATTAAAACTTTTTATAAGTTCAATGTATTGTTTTTTGTTATAAGGATAATACACTTTTTATTACTTTTGGGCGATTTGGACCTGTATACTCAATACGAACCTAGTTTTTTTGCAAGTTATTTAATTCATGTATTGTTTTTTTCTGCTGCTCATGAATAGAACATAAAATGTAATAATATATTGATTTGGATGGGAAAATACATTTTAGCGTTTCTATAGAATGTTTAATTAAATATATTTAATAACGTAATTGTTCTCAGTTAGTGAATATATTCAATTACTTGTTATGCAAATGAATTATGAATGAGGAAAAACAACTTTGACTCAACTATCTTTTCGGTTAAAATGACAATAATGTGATGTGTTTAATAGGCTCATAATATGACACAGTTGAATTCTTATCTGGAAATGTACAATGAAGCAATTATATACAAGTCTTGGCTAATTATGATATCATTAGATTTATTGGATTATATTAATATTGATGAATACTAATTATGAATAATAATATTAATAAAAATAAAAATATTATTATAAACAATATTTTTATAGACAATTTTTTATATGTAAAGTGGTCTTTGTTTCATGATTGCTCCCATATCTATTTACTATAATAACCAATTTCTAACATATCCATTTTCTCCTAACTTGTGGAACCTAATTGCCAATGCAAATATTGCCATTGAAAATCATATTTTCAATTACTTACCGATGTAAGCCATTGAAAATATGATTTTCATTTCTATATTTGAAGTGTAACATTTAAAGATGTTTTATGATGGAACCATTGGTGCTTTTGTTACTTATGAACAATATCATAGTTGGAAATGTTAATAAAATATTATGAAATATAAATAAGTATACAAATTATAACATAGTCTCAATGATATACAATTCATTATCAGCAGTCTATGTTAGTCCTCTGCTAGAAAGGTTTGTCTTAAATGGTTTTACTCATAATCCCCATACTGGGCAAGAGATTAGGAATTTCAGAACACAATTTCCCATATCGCCTATGAGACTGCTGAGCTATGCCATACATCTTCATAATTCTCAAAAACTGAACTATATAATTGATCATACCTAATTGTGGAAATTACATAATCCATTTTTGATTGAAATTGAAACTTGACATGTTTCTATGGTAACAGAACTGAAATTCTGATTGATGTATGGAAGGTACAGTACAAGTTGGTCATGCTTAGCTGAGAAAAAAAATCTAATTTAAAGAACAATATAAATCATTGTATTCAGGGATGAGTAATACTTTACTGCTGATGTGACGTTGCTGGGGTTGTTGTCACCTTGAAGTCTACATGTACTACAACAGTGAATTTACATTTTACATCATTTTGATCTTCAATCCCGATGGCTACTTCGGATCAACAGAAGGAACCATGGCCAACAATAACCCAAAGAAAGTTGGTGTAATATAAGCAGAATGAAACTATTCGAATTTGGAACAATCTGTTAGGGAAATTAAAAATGACATCATTGAATTGACACTTAGCTTTATGAAACTTCTCATTATATTGTCCAACATAGTAATAGTTGGTGACTACCTAAAAGAAATTGTACTCATTGAAAAATCTAATACAACCTAAACAACCTTGAACACATTGTTTCTTTCAGAACACAGATGATGAACATGATTTGTAAAGGATCTATTAACAGTTCTACACAATAATAATATGATGGTTAGAGCTATTTCCATGTTCATGACCTTCGTTAAGCATGCACACCGGTTTTGAAAACTTCTAATTTCCCATCAGTTAGAACTTATTTGGTCAAGATAGGTGAGAGGTAGTCTTTTTTATTTTTGCTAAATCAATTTTAAAATCTTAAGAGCTGAAGATCGAGCTCGGTGGTGTTCCATTTCAGAGGCTTATGCCCAGCAGTGGATGGAAATAGGCTGATGAATCTTAAAATAATTGATTGGTATAGTACGTCTGTACATCCTAATACTCGGATGTGCAAAAAATAAATAGACATATCCATAAATATTATTTTATTTTAAAACCCAAACCTGAAAATCCATCTGCCTCTTTTTGAACGATGACCAGAACTAGTCAACCCAAAAACAGATCGCTTCGGGGGTGAAACGTGTAAAAGTGAACACGAAATAGCACGTTCGTGGATTGTTGCCAAGTCGAATTATACGTGGTATCGTAAATATCCCAAGACGAAAAACAAAAATTCTTTAAACAAAGTTATATTTTTAACTTAAAGTCTACACGTCATTGCCATTTGCTACTCAGTATCGTGCAGGCGATAATGCACTGCGTGTGTCATTAATTTATACTTGGGCTCGTGACGTCTGTATACGTTGTCAATTAACATTAAGTTCAAGGAACCATTTATTACTTATTAGCGTTTAACTACATATGACAGTCGATATTAGCGATGCATTGAGAAAATTTGACAATACGTCCAGACAGGCAATCCAAATGTATGTGTTTGTTTGTCTCAATACACAAGAAGTTCTGTAGCAGGTGCTCACATTCATTTATTAAATGAGATCAATCTGTCTTGTTGTATTAGCTTTGTAGAATTTGTCTAAATTTAGGTACGTTACGATAGGTAGGACGCATGTGGTCGATGTCTGCCTAAACGAACAGTGACGCTGTATTAGACATCGGTTAACGTAAGCATACTATATAAACGTTTGATCTACCAATTTGATATGTAGCTGCTGTGTTGGTTAATTTTGATCATGTCACATTATCATCCGACTCTCTCAGTCCACTGTTGGACATACATAGGTCACCCCTATGGGGGTCTTTCCACCATAATCCTCATGCTGGGCATGTGGTTTGAGGAACCTATTTATTTCAATATCTAGGTACATATAATTGCAAAATACGATTCGCTTTAGTGCGTGCTATAAAGGAAAGTTAACTGATACTTAATGACTATTATTAATCATCCTTTTTACTTTAATGCTCGATATCATGGAATTATTGGTCTAATTAAACTTATTCAATTTTGAGTCTTACCGCTTGATTTTACTGACGCTATCTCTATCCAAAGCTACTCTACTGTCTGTTTATTGCCTTGTTGTTGCATTGCCATTCTGACTCATTCTCAGGCTAGCCAATTGAAAATAGGCTGCAATTTTCGTAGCTGTTTTTTTGTAAAAAAATAGACTTCATTTTGACATCGCATTAGGATGTAGGCTATAAGTATATTGAACTGCAACGACTAGGTAGAAGGCACAGTTGCATGTATTTTCCTAAAGTATTGAATAATTATTAAGCAACCTGTTTGAAAAATGAGTGGAAAAGTGGAGTTTATGCGTAGAGATTATTCTAGAAAATAAATAATGCGGCACGAAATGTCACTGTACATTTATGGACCAGAAAATCGATAATCATTTTAAAGTTTACTGTTGGCAATTCATAGTCGAATAAAACTTTATTATTAGATAAATGTTCTTCGCCAGTGAATTGCAATCCAGGCAAAATTACTCCTTTGGAATTTTAAAATGCGCTGGTAATGGTGCATGACAAAAGAATGCATTGTAGTCATATGATTTGAATACAATATGTTGGAGACGGAGGGCCTCATGATTAAGACATAAATTATACTAGTGTTTAAAAGGATAAAATACATTAATATTATTGACCAAGAAATAATATTTAAGAATATAGCATATTTATTTTTATAAAAAAATATAGTATAATAGTCGATGATTGTCAGTACTTAGCTTTATCATAGTTATTTACCGGTGATTGGTTTAAATAAATATTTTACAAACTCTAAGTTTAATCTGTAAATATTTGTTAACAATGCCCATACCTATATACGGAATGAAAATCTATAATTTATTATTCTCACAATTAATATTAATAATTTCATTCCATTAATTACCATTAATATTTGTTTAAATGTTGATGAAGATTGTTGATTTACGCGTTTAAACTTCATTTCTCTAACATTGATTTATCTTTGTAGGAGTCGTGGTGCCGTCGGTGGCGACCTACGCGTCGCTCTTTCTTCACAAGCGTATGCGCTCACGGCTCAAAAGCTACACCTACGAAAATCGAACAAGACAAGTCTGACGGTAAGGGCTTCCCGGAGCAAGAAACAACACGACTAATATTTCACATATTATTTAATATAAAGTTAAGATACCAACACCAGGACTACATACAGTACAGTACATTCGAATCAAAATATTATTATTCGCTTATAGTATTGACGTATCGTACACTTAATTCTAAATAACATACATGATTAAGCTAGATAAATGATTCTACATTTACAAGCAATAATTTAATAGCGTTTTTGAATACAGATCACATTTTATGTAAGCAAAAGCTTATTAATTAACTAAATAATTTATTTAGACTTATTGCTATTTAAACTGTCGTAACATGATTCTAAAACCTCGAACTCTTCAAAAACCATTTCTCCGAATTTACCTGCAGTAACTTTTCCTTGGTCCAAATTATCGTTCACATAGTAGTATTTTTTTTCGAAACTATGTGTATCGTTCAGTTGTTTATCAAGTGAAGTGGAGTTTCTACGGCTTTCAGAATGTTCCTGTATTTGATCCACAGCATCTTCTTTCACTGATTTTGTTACATTTTGAGCTTGTTCAATTTTTAACTTTCTTGCATTTACTTTGGTTTGTTCTGGTATAACTGATGGTATTTTTTTCTCTTCACTGTTTTTTATTTCAAATGGTGTCTTCGCTACGCCTTTACTATAACTTTCTAATCTGCAAATTTTGTTTTTTACTGAATTTTCTTCCTCTCTTAACAATGGTGGATCTTCTGATTTGGAAAACTGTTTCCTGTATTTAAGTCTCGGATTCTTGTTATCATCTGTGCCCGTCAGCTCTAGTCGACTGCTGCAACTATTTGATTTCACTAGCTTAAATTTAAACCCCGGGAAGGTTTCAGGTTTCTTGCTGTTTTCTTGGTTTTTAATACCTACAGGTTCGGACACAGTAACGTTTTGTTTTTCTGATAAAATCTTTTTGTGCTTATCGGCCGATAAACAAGAGCATTTTTCACCCCTGCATTTAGTTTGACATGAATAACAATCTCTACTACAATCTTTTTGTAAACTTTTTATTTCATCCATTATTGCCTTGGTCATTGGACTTACAGTTGATCCAGTTTTTGAGTTTAGCACTTTGCCACCATAATATGTTACTGATGTTCCACATTCTCTAATTTTCTTAAGAATATCAGGACTGACGTACTGACTTTCACAACAAAAATCTTGGTTTGCTGAATCGCAGAGATATTCATCACTTGAGCTGTATACATTATCTTTTAAATGCTTGTTAGAATATGGACTTAATCCATCGGTTTCATAATCATTAGTAGAGCTAAGGTCTCCACTAGAAACACCACTTGAAAGACTAGCATTATCCCATTTTTTGTTGCCAAAGTTAGTATCAATGGTTAATTGTCTTGTAACCTTTTTTCTTCCCCCGACTTTGTTACCTTTTGTTTCTTCACTTAAATTTCTATATGAAGTAGCACGTCTGGTAAGACCTACATTTTCTTCTACTAACGGAGGATCTTGTGTCATAGGACTTTTCATTTTTAATGTGTCTTCAAATAAATTTCGCACTTTTTTTACTGTATCCGGATTTGGTAATTCTTCTTCTATAATTTCCTTATTAACTCGAATAGGATGATAAAAGAAGTGCCTACGAATAGCATTTTTAGATTTATCTTGCAAGTTGTTGTCGTTTTTCTTTAATAATGTGGGCACGATTTTACAGGTATCGGTGTTAATATTTTTTCTTGGAGCTGGCTCCACCTTAGTCCTTACGGGTTCAATTATGACTATATTGTTATTTACTAGTAGTTCTTGAAAGCTATAATCTTGTAAATACTGTAATAATCCATCGAATTGGGCTTCTTTGCGGTAGTTGGCAATCATACTATTTTTAAATAGTTCAGATTTCATAACTTTATAACGAACATGATCGAATTCGTCACAATTATTATCGTATCCTTTCGCTTTAATTAGTGTAGCTTGAGTTTTTTGATTTTGGTCCTCGCTGCTCAACTCTACTATTTCAATTTCTGGTGTATCCCGGCATAAATCTAAGTTGGTTTTTTTTGTAATCTTTTCTGGTTTCGGCATATCATAGATTGTAGTATCAGATTGTTTGAAAATTTTTTCAACCGGGGTTTCCTCAATTTCAGAATCACTTTTCACTTTTTCGGTTTCGTCTTTCCAAAGTTGAAGTTTTGTTTGACTTAATTTTCGTATACTATCCACGATTTTAACACTTTCTAAGGATTTAATAATACTCCCAACTGATAGCTCTGGTATGTATTTATTGTCTTCTGTTTCTTTGTTATCATTATTATTTTTTGTGTTGATGTTGCTATTACAATTTTCATCTTGGTTCTCTTTTATTGTTTGTTTGTCTTTTGTTAAATCTAGACTGTTCAAATTTTCAGGCGATTTATCAATTAGCTTAGACCAGTAGCTTTTCACTGAGTTAATTTTTTCTTGATATTCAATGTCAGTTTTTATTGCGTTATTCAACTTATCTTTCACATTATTGTTTTCTGTTTTGGTTTCACAATTATTTTCTTCTTTATCGACATGCCGATCCATCTTCGGAACGTTATTATCTGACTTTTCTATAGCAGTTTCGTCTACTTTCATGTTTTGTTTTTTATTTTTTGTATCAACAATTTGCAAAACTTGCGGTCGTGTCATATTTTTGTTTAACTTCGTAAATGTTAAATTATGAAATTCTTTAAATGGTTTATTGTCTTTAATTAGTAATTTTGAAGGCGACTTATCCGATATGTTTTGTAAATAAGTTTCTTTAGTACAAGTGTCCTTTTTAAGTTGCGGTATAGTTTTTTTTACAACTTTATTTAATTTAATAGTAATAAATGGATCGTTTGGTGTACAATAATTTGTAAATTCAATAGCTGTATTTGTTTCCTTCGATGGATTAGGTACTTCTGGGAATACTTTAGGTGTGCTTTGAGTTGTTTCCGTTGCCGTTTGTGATTTTGTATTAGGTTTTTCGGATAATTTCTTTTCTACGGATTGTTTGGTAGAAATCGCTGAATTTTGAGTTAGTGGTGGATTTATAACAATTGTTTGATGGCCGCTTAAAGGAACAATAGCAATATTAGAATCAGCGTTAGTTTTAAACGATTGCACCCTGGACAATAGTGAGTGGATTTTACTAGTTTCCTCTTTTTCTTGATGAACCGGTTTAATTGAAGGTTCGTTATTCTTAATAAGATCCTTTTCTACGGAATTTGGGCTAGGTAGGCGTGGAGTGTCGTCATCAATCGGATCGCGCTGGCGTAGGGAGTAGTGTTTGCGAATCGCTGTTCGCGCTTTCTTATCTTTGACTGTTTTGCAGATATTATCATGGGAGCGAGATTTTAATACGTTTATTTCAGGTTTATATATGGAGCCACAATTAATGTTGAAACTTTCTGACTTTGTTATTAGCTTATTGTTTCGTATTGTTCCTTCAATTTCGTTTATTTCACGTTCGTTTTGATGAGTATCTGACGCGTAGAAGCTAATGTCTTGATCTTCAGGATTAGAACTATCGATAGTTATTATAGATTTTAAGTCGTCCTCTAGTTTCGTAAAGTTTTGTATGTGTTGTGACGTTGAATATTCAACGTTATTAATGTTACTGTTAGAAGGTATACAATTTATTTGTATTTTATTTAATTGACCGTAATTTTTTTCGCTCTTTTTGGCATATATATCATCAAAATTGTTTTCCGCTACCTCGTAAGTATTTTCACACGGTATGTCATCTGGATCTTCCTCCCTTAGTTGAGCATCAATTCTCTCAGATTTTCTCAGGCACTTACTTATATTTATGTCTGGTAATGAATAGTATTGGTTTTCAATTAAAGTTGTAACAAAAGGTTCTGTAGTTATATTTTTAGAAGAACTGGAATGATTTATATTGTTATAGTTGTCACATTCGATGTATGTGTTACTTACATAGGTTTCGTTGTTATGTTTCTTAGTGAATTCTTTGATAATGTTATTTTTATTTTTTGACAGTGAATCTCTCTTTATATCTGCAAATGTCTTTTTTTTCTGTACTGTTGTATAGATAGCGTCAGATTCTGATGTTTTCTTTTCAGATTGTACTGCTTGTGGTTCGTGACCACTTCCTTTTAGTTGAGATACACAGTATTCGTCAATTTTTTCTGCTAGAGAATTAGCCAAGTACTCTAAATTATGTGATTTTTCGGTAGAAGAGGCTATCGATATAGAAATGTACGAAGTAATACTATCCGGGGGACTTGAAATAGTTCCGTCGTTCTCGGATAATACTGAGTGAGTATCTGTTTCGTTTTTAATTCCTTTTGCCTTAGTAGTAGATTCTAAATTTGAATTTGTTTTTGACTGTTCACTTTGTTTACTTCTACCCGATACTGCGTCGCAAGAATCTATTTCATTTTCCAATTCTTGTGCTTGAAAAATTGTATTTTTTTCAGACTTTGTTATACTTGGACTGTCAGTTTTGTTGGATATGGGAGAATTATTTCTAGATATGATTTTATCACCCGCTTCACTTTCAGGGTCGTCTGTCGTTATATACAAGTCTTTTCCAGGAGATGGAATAGACCTTTCGGTGTCCGGTGAACTGTCTTTATAATTTTTTAAGTGTGCTTCGAAATTATAGTGCTTTCTAACGTAGTTGGAATCTAAACTGTCGATTTCACTTGGGTTACGTGAATGTCCAATGCTGTCTTCTGAGATATTTGTTGGCTTTGTTTCTTCATTTAGGTTTGGCCAACTTCCACTTATAGATCTGGATTGACGACTTTCTACTCGTGATGCCGCGTCTTCTTTTTCAGATTTTATGTCTGTGTTGCTTATATGACTGGTTGTGTCATCTCCTCTTTGACCATTAATATCACCAAAGCACGATGCTGTACTATCAATGTATATACCTTCTAATACTTCTTCTCTTGTTTGATATTTCGCACGTCCAGGTAACCTGAAATTTAAAAATATAGGATATGAAATATTTTTATAGATGACTGAAATTTCATTTTAACGAAGTTAATATTGGTGCATGTC
Organism: Jemadia pseudognetus; assembly: GCA_018244755.1. Classification (NCBI taxonomy): domain Eukaryota; kingdom Metazoa; phylum Arthropoda; class Insecta; order Lepidoptera; family Hesperiidae; genus Jemadia; species Jemadia pseudognetus. The sequence continues at coordinate 14,149 of DWTO01000271.1, forward strand.
TCGCATGCCCAGCGTAAGACTATGGGCAAAACCCCTCAGGGGAGGCCTAGGTCTAGCAGTAGATTGTAATAAACTGATGATGATGTTGAAATGGTGGTGATGGATTAAAACTTAAAATTAAACAATACCAAAGCTTGACTATCTTCAACAATAAAGATTTTCATAGAATAATTATTTGTTTTCTTAGGATTATAAAATTGTATGTCATATTAATAATACTCAAAACATATTTTTATTATGTGAAGAAAATGCTGCCACCCATGGGCAGCACTGTCGGCATAATCATCTTAGCGTTAGTTAATTTTGTTATTATGACTCAGTTGTCTGTAATATAATTTGTTAAAATTGTAACAAAATTTTTAAGAACATGATAGTTTGAGCTGATTGTTTAAAACTGTTCGTTAATGTAATATATGCACGTCAAATAATAACTATCATGTAGGATGTTTAACGTTCGTCAAATGTAATGTGTTGTTGTGGGTGACGTTTTATGAAACAAAGATTTTTGCACTCATTATGCTCCAATTTTTGCGGCATTCTTAACGTTTAGCTAAGTTGAGCTAAACCAACCCGCTCTCAAAAGTCGTACAGTTAGAATTTGTTTGTATGAATTTATTTATTAATATACTCGTACAGTATTGATAACAGAAATAACTGTAGTAATGATATAGTCTGACTTATAAGCGTTCAGTCATGTAATGGAGAAAATAATTTACGTACTTGGGTGTTTAAAACATATGCATACCTGTCTTTAAAACACGGCTTATCAAATAAGCGGGCGCGAGGTATTAATTGCGATCGTTTGCTCTTAGCATGGTTTTGAATTTGAAGATCTGTAAATGTCTCTTCTCTGATGACGGCCAAACTGCGACTGCGCCTTAAATTAGATCCTTCGAGTTCTTTATGCTTGCACAATCTACCGTAACTCCCGCTGAATTCAGTGTCAGAATTCGAAAATCTCTTTTGCAAAAGTTCTTCCGCGGCTCTCGACCGTGTTAAGTGTTGATAAAATTCGTCTTGAGGTAGCTGTACGGGTAGCTTGTAATACTCTGCAAGTTTACTTTGGTATTTTTCGTGCTTTTTGTTTTTGTTTTCACAACTATCTTTGTCCTTTTCTTTACTCTTGGATAATTTTCGCTTCTTGGGACGTTCGTCTTGACTTTTCTTTGATTCTAAAGAGCCACGAGGGTTGTCAAACTCCAACGTTTCTGAGGGGTTTTCAAAATATTGTATGTCAGCGACGGTGTTTGCTGCAGACTTGTGTTCGTCCTGACTCGATTTCCTTTCGACAAGTTCTCGAAGGCGGCTTCTTGTGGAACTAGTGTTGGAGGTGACGCTCTCAGGGCGTTTTACAGGGTAGTCCAAATTCGACGATGAAGAACGTCTGAAAAGGCTTGTCTTGATCGACCCAAAGTCGCCTTCGTCTTGACAAGAAGCCGCTGAGAAATTTTGAGTCCTTATACGGTCAACGTGATTCTGACTAGAATACGACGCGACCGAGTCCACCGAGTGCCTGAAAAAAATAAAACGTCTCAGATTAGATTATAAGGAATGCTCATGATTACAAGAAGATAGTAATGTTTGCAAAAGCTATCTTCAATATAGGTGTAGTCGTAGTTTTTGTAAGCGATGTCAAGTAGGTGAAATATTGACATAGGACGCGTGGGACTGATATCAACTAATAAGTTTGGTAAACACGAAGATATGATATTTCTCAGAGTTGTTGGATTTTAGAGACTAAATCTCTTGTTATATATATGACACAAGTTGGTGTAATAGTCCGGTCTGCATTGGCAGTTGGCCAGCGTCGATTAGAGACGCGCCGAAGTTGACAACAACGTTACTGTTTTGCATTCTACACAAATTCTAAATATAAAAATGTTATGCTTCGCACTTCGAAATAATAAAACGCCTTTTTATATATGTTTAGCTTGGCGAACATACAGAGAGACCACTTGAAGGTAAGTGGTTACCTTCACCCAGGAACATTTGTAACACCCGAGGAGTGACCAATGCGTTATTATCGACTTTGAACGAGAATACTCTTTACGCTTTTATTAAGCATTGTGTGCTCTAATTACAACAAAGTTACATAATAATTTTACAATTAGGACCCTGCCATACAATATTTACACGTTCATGTAAGTTTTTCTTGAAACATAAAATGTAATCTGTATAATTCTTCCATGAAAGAGTTGTGTTGTGGCCTCCGATCTAGACAAAAAATGTTCATAAAAACGTTGAAACATTTCACATAGCTGACGATAAAACTGCCGGTTTAGTGGCGAAGCGCTATTTCGACTTGATTCACGCAAATGAAGTAATAATGGAAATGACTTGTTTATAAAATTATCCTTCTGCCTTGTAACCCCGTTTCCTTTACCTTAAAACGTGCTTAATTATTTATTTGCTAATATGAACTTGTTAAGCTTATATTAAACGCAACTATCATATCTATAAGAAGTTAACAAGGTATTCGCTAGTATAAATAAGATAGATAGACACAGTAACAGAATTAGTCATTGTCCTCAGGACACGAATATGTGCTACAAGATGTACTGCATCCGATAGGTGATTAATAAATGTTTTGCAGACGACAACTGCAAAGATCGTTTGGTGGGTTGCCAAAATGGCAACGCCCTGTTCATAAAGATGCTACATTTTTTTAATTTAAATTTTATAATCGTACCTAAATGAAACTGAAAGGTACAATTAATATTTGCTATAATTTTCCATTATGTATGTACAAATTTTTTTCTACGTGAATTTGTTTTCCCATATATCGTACAGTTTTTTTTGTTTAGTGTGATTCGAAATAAGGAAAGTGCTTTAGAAGTGTAAGCCTTAGTTATGTACTTCTGAACTCGTAAGAATGTCCTTTATAAATATTCATGTATCCGGAACTTGGAGAACGGTCGCCTTTCGGAAGGGAATCTAAAAGCTTCTTCTTTTAAAGCAGCCCGTAATTTTCAAAAGAATTAGGTTGTGGTGCGGACCTTTCGCTTGTTAGGATCAAATTTGACATTTACGAGAAAATTTATTACTGACTGGATTTTTACTTGCTATTCGTAAGAACGTATTGTAATTAATTCTGCTTTATATAATCAATATAATAAAGTATATTGAAAAATATGTCGGAGTACATTCTCAGTACATGTACAATACTATTGTTAAATGTTTCGTGAGTATTACACATTATTAAGAATTAAGCCGGCTAGACTCACGTGCGGTTTTTCGGGATGGCCCGACTAGTTTCGGACCTATACGAGGTCCTTCTTCATGAGCCCCCGCCGATTGCAGCGAGGTCGTGGCGCAGACTTGAACTATATTCGCTGCATTATGCCTGACAGTTGGTCAGGTATAATGCAGCGAATATTATAAATATAAATCTGATATTTCCTACTTCCGGGTTGATATTTAGATTATTTTACATTTTCCAAATTATCTTTGGTAAATTATCCAACAAGATATTTATACTAAATATTTAAGTTTACATGCTGACTAGTGAACGTTACTAATTTAAATGACATATGTATTATATTTACTACATATGTACAATACATGTAAATGTATTTACAGGATATTATATCATGTGCATGCATAATATTATCAGTATACAAATGTACATAATGTTAATAGAGTTGTAACTAATGAATTAAATGTACATGATTTATATAACATTATAACTATGTGACATTCATTACTAGTTAGTAAAACTTAACTACATATATGCTGACAAACTACGAATTCTGTCTACGTAAGACGCCACCGCTCAAGTTTATAACTCGGATTAATACATAATGGGCGCCTACATAGATTATCTGGGGAATGTGTCGTGAATTTGGTTTGATCATTATATTCGCCGTGGCTGCGAGATTTTGAATGGCTATAAGATATGTTAACATTATCACTAATTTCCTCGAAAGGGTTGGTAGAGAAGTATAGTAGCAACACCCACGTTTCATATTTTGTTATAATTTCTATAGACCTATTTCTATACATCAGACACAAATCCAGACACCGAGCTGTTACTAGGAACTTAAAGTTAAAAAACCCCAATAATACTCGACCGGGGATCGAACCCATGACTTATCACTCAGCTATCGCGCTTACAACCACTACACCAACAGGGCAGTCCCTAGTATATGTATGTATGTATATACTTATTATATGTTTTTGAACAATATCGTGAAGTAAAAGTAGACAGTGTCTAGGTCGATTTTCATGCTACTCATTCTTATTTCCTATCGAATCTTGTTTAAATTAATACGGCGATGCCACCTCTGCTTTCTAATAAATTACAAATAATACACAAAGAAGATATTTATTGGCTGTTATTTGTAAATGATAAAAAGGCCAAAAATCAAGATTGGCAATGATACGCTTGTCGCTGGTCGTTTTTTTGTGTGCATAAAATGATCACTCCGACGACCCACATTTAAGCCTCGCAGCGGATCAAATGTTACGATCATGATTTTCCGCGGTAACATCGTCATGTATATATGTATGCCATCCTAGATATATGTATGTATGTTATTTTAGGTCGCATATTTTATATTATGCTATGTCTAGACAGCCCATCATCAATCTTAAGAAAGAAAGTTGTAATAATACGTATGGAATCACGTACTCAGTCGGCGGCCTTCGCCTGGGTTACACAGACGGATAAAGGCAAACATTCGATCAGATTCTCGGTCAAGTAATTCAGATTAATTCGTTCGAGCGAGCACGCCTCCACATACAAATAGCTGAATAGAATTATTTGGAACTCTGGCATCGTGTTAATGGAGTTATAATTAAACGATTCAAACTTTGGCTTATTGAAATTGCTGTATTACTAAAATTATTTAGATATAAATCGATATTTACATGTAACAAAAAATTTTATTGACATCAAAATAAAATCATATTACTATGGAAATAGTGTACATTTAGATATCGATGTTGTAAACCGGTTACAATAATTTATTTTGAAATTTAAATATTTCGAAACGGTCGTCTTGTTAATTTGAATTACGGCAATTCGCTTTTCTACATGTACAATTATTACCTTCTAATAATATTTCGTTCCGAATACAACGAATATTGTTTGTAGTTGTACGTGTATTAACAAAGAAACATTTATTGTAAAAATATTTACGTAATTGCTCTTTAATATGTTGTGATTGACACTGACAGGTTTATCTAACATCGTTGTTTTCGGTAATACATATATTAATTCTATTTTGCCGTGTACACTCGGTGGATATTTTCAATTAGCCTGTTTGAAATTGATATGAATTTATTTATTTAGCAAGCGCCACTGTCGCTCGACAGTTCCTGGGTTCAATTAGCGGGTCGAACGCTATTGGATTGTTCTAACTTAGATTTTTAATATTTGTTCGGAGTTTGGATATGTGCCCGGTGTTTGGTAATATAGTCACCACCTATTCCATATTGGGACGTAGAAGTGTAAGTACCACACTCCTCTGCCTACTTCTTCGGGGATTATAGGCGTCATTTTACGTTATTTAAGTGTATCACTTATTAGTTTCTCGCGTGTATGTTTCACGTCATTCATCCCCGTTCGCTTCTGGGTGAACATCATTAACATCCTGTTGAGTGGTTAATTGTTACGATTTTTTTACAGTTTTATCAACAACGTTATTTTATGAGCTCATGAATGTGATTTCTTAGAATATTTGCGCGAGGAATTTAAAAATGAATTTTTTTAAGTATGTTCATATGACCATACTTAAAAAATTTCACTCACTAACACTAATTGGACTGTAGCTTTAAATATATAGAAATCAATTTGTATTTGTATCACACCGTAAGATTCTCGTTTTGAAAAACTCCGCTTTTTTATTTTTAATAAGGATTATTTTTTTTAGACTTGTTTTATTTTTATTTGGAATTCTCATGTCAAAGGTACATTTTCATACTGGATTATTAACTTCCTCGTAGTCTCTAAATTCCTGAAGTGACGGCTATTTTCGTGACCGTATAGCATTCGTGACCTCACGGGTCATTGTTCGCGCATGATTTATTATCATAGAGTCAACGTACAATGGTACTATTAGAATACCAATTAAATATACATTTAATTACCCTAATATTTATTTTTGTTATTTTAATTTACTCATAAAAGTTAATGTTTGCATTGTTATTATTTGGATAATTTCATTCAATATCTCAAGCTATCATACCGCGTCATAAATATTTTTAATATAATCGATGGAGTGGCAACGTCTATAATAATTTTGCGTGATTAATTAAAAAAAATTATAGACTTAGGTATTAACAAAATTTTGTGTAATATACCTGAAATTATACATGTCTTATATGTATTAATGGACACGTCAATTCATTTAGAGTTGATGTAAATGGTAATGAGAGGCACGCTATTTTAGACTGTGTTACTGAGGAAGAAAGACGACTTCACATTGCATGACAGTATCAGGATTATGTGATAATAAACAAAAAACGTTTAAGAATGAATTATCAAGAGTTAATATAACAATTTTTTGTGTGTTGAAATTATTCTATTTCATTCTTATATTTCAACGGAACTTCGTCGAACTGTCAATGTTGCAGTAGAGTTTTTGGCATCACTATGCAGAAGCGTTTTTATTTAGATACCGCAGAGATAGATCTTTGGCAATACGATCGCGCGTATTTCTGGACGTGAAACGCATAAAACTCTAACATGTAAACAACGTAAATATCATCCCGACTTAATTGCTACATTGTACAATGCTATTGCGTGATTGTACGCGATGTTTCTTTGCAGCTATTTTAGTCAATAAATACCTACATCGCTATGTATGTAGATATCCATCCAATGATTTCTAATCCATTCACTATAAAGGTCTGTACAGACGGAGCTATAATATATGTATATACATAATATATTAATATACCCTACATAAGTTCCGTTATCTCTGAAGGGGTAGGCAGAGGAATGTAATACACTTCCATGTATTACAAGTTACGTTTACGTTCCACACCGGGCACAAATCCAAACTCCGAGCAACAACCTGAAAATCTAAGTTAGAAAAATCCATTAGTGTTCGATCTGCGATTTGAACCAATCAATCGCATATGCAACCAAAAGAACCACCGACGCATACCTATATATATTGAGCCTTAATATAGCAAACTATAGAGAATAGCTATAGTATAATATATATCTTTGAATTATCTGCGCAATAATACGTTTCGCTACACCAAAATATGTCTCTTGCTGTATCTGTACACATATTTTCGCAACGAGATAACAATAACATAATATGCCTCGCTATAATATATATTATAGCTTCGTCTGTGACGACCTTAACGCGATATGAATATTTGATGGATATTTGTTCAGTGTCTAGGTCAGGGTATGTGGCGCGCTCACACGCCATGTCAATGAACGTGTTTGCAAGCACAAAAAACTTGCGGTCGTTGCAACAGCGCCACCTCGGTCGGCTCGCTCGTTTATCGCACTCGATATGATGGTAGTTTGTTTTTTCACAAGCGTTCGCAACGGCCGCCTTTCTTCCCGTGACACCCCAGTTGCGATCTGTGTTCGCGCCTCATTTTCATTAATTTACCGACTACATAAACAGCAGTTATTAGCTCAATTGTTATTGCACTTTGCGGATATTAACGATGTCTAGTTTCATATATGGCAATTTAGTTATTACGTGGATATTTATTGCTTTATCGTGGCTCGTCGCTTTATTGATCCGTCTATGCAATGGTGGATTTATGTGAGATAATATTAATATTTTATTGATTGTGATTTATTAACTTTTACTTGTGGTTTTTGACCTTGTGATCAGTAAAAGAACGATTGGAAAACAAGATTTATTTTAGTTTTTTCGAATTTTTTGCTACGCTTCTCAAACTTTTTGTTGGCAGCCAATACTTAATTACGCCGAGGTTGGCTTGGGTTGGGAGGTGGGCTGAATTGAAATTTAATACCAACATATTTGTTGTTGAACTTCCAGAGGATCCGTTTGTTCAAGTTATATTAGTTGCTCGTAAACAATTAACCGCTGTTTGGCGGCGAAGCTGTTTATTGTTAATTGAATTAACTACTACACTAATTGACTGGCCCATTCATAAATTTAAAATGAAATGAATATACTTTTTACTCAATAGCTTTTTTTATTAAATATTACTATATACGTCGTGTAAAAGAATTTTATGATGAACATTTCTAAGAAAATATTGCATTGTAACGAATGAACAGCGATTTTGTCTTTCTCTCTAACCTTGAAAAGGGTGAAGCGAAAAATGCTTTGTGCATAAAGTTAAAGCAATGTGAAAATTCCTTATACATATGTATTTAGTTTACTGAACTACCTAATATAACCATGATTTATGAGTTGTGTGGCTTCTAGAAAATTCTGATCCAGTCAATGGACTCATTACCAAATTATAATACAATATGTATAACATCAGGCCCGAAGGAATAGGTTGAGAGAGTAATGTCCCTACTTTTCACCACTTACTACATTTGTTCTACTTCCCATGGAATAGAAGGTCAGCCTACTTCTATACACTGAACACAATTCCACACTTGAGATACCACTGGGGATTTCTAATTATAAAAATCGTACAATACTTTGCTCGACCCGGGGACGAACCCTTCGCCCATTGCTCAGCAATCGCCCCCGCAACCTCAAGATCAACGAGGTAATCAGCTATTCAAACCTATTACCAAATTATCCGGCTATAATACAATATGTATAAATAGAGATATTGTAGACGCTGTTTCGTCAATTTCCACTTACTTTAAATATTCCAACATTAAGAATAACTGAGAAATAAATAAATATTTGAATTCGCAATTTCCCTTGATATTTCTGAAGACGTACGTTTCAGCGTGTCTGGTTTGTGATCGTTAGAGTGTTTGGTTAAATGCCACAATTTCCACGTAACACGAGTCTAGAGTGGCTCTTGACGTAAGCGAATATTTAATATTGTGACACTAGTTATCATAGAGAAACGAATTGCACACTCGTCGTGTATAAAGGTCGTCGCAGACGGAGCTATAATATTCTACATTATATGCACAATAGTAAAACATATATCGTTGTGTTATAATATATTTTAATAGTAACGCTCGAGCGATGGCACATGTAACGACAATATATAGATATCTCCTCGCCAAAATACGTTAAATCTTATGTTGAAATAACAAGAGATTTATTGTGCGGATAATGACTTAAAAATATATCTTATAGCATAGCTAACGTTTGCGATCGTTTACCTCTAAACTAATTATATTGTAGGAGCTATAATATAAAAAAAACGTAACATTACGCCTGTTATCCCCGAAGAGGTAGGCAGAGGAGTGCAGTACAGTCCCACGTTTCACCAGTTACGTTT
>DWTO01000272.1:0-23506 GCA_018244755.1 Jemadia pseudognetus
ACCCGGGAATCGAACCCGGGACCTCCCGATCGTCAGTCGCACTTGCAACCAACACGACCAACGAGGCAGTCTATAATATAAACATTTAGTTATGTTAAATTCCGTGATCGATCGCAATAAATTAATTATTAAGCGTTCGATGTACAGCGTAGCATTTTGTAGGCTTCTAGCAATGACCTATCATGGCAATGTGTACTTCTCATTGGAGTTGAGTTGAGTGGAATCTAATTGAAACCCTTCCTGGTTTCAATTAGATTTATTATACATACTAATAATACTCCGTTACTAATTTAGTTAAACTATCCAACTACAGAATGTTTTTAATACATTGCATGCGTAATATGAATAACGTAACATCACGCCTGTAATCCTCATAGAGGTAGCCAAAGGGGTGAAGTACACTCCTACGTTTCACCAGTTACGTTTAACGTCTCTCGTCCTACGAATCGAACTCTGTACCTCTTGTTTAGTAGTTATGTTTGCTACCATTCGAACAACTAAGCGGTCACAAATATGAATATAGGTATACAATTAAGATAAAATGATTCCTATCCTATTTTATGCTCGGAGAATTACCAACATCAGGGAGAATAAAGTTAGGCATTTATTTCTTGACAGCAATTTTTAAAGGAGTGCACAAACATAATGTACTAGACACTGATTTCCTGGATATTAAAAAAAATATTATAATACTATTTTTTTATAATTAGACTGCCTCATTGTTCGTGCTCTTTGCGAGCTGCCGATTGAGATGTCAATGGTTCAAATCATTGATCAGGCGCCATTAGATTTTAATTGAAAAAAAATTCAGATAGAAGTATTAAATAACTTCTCTTAACTAAAATAAAATGTAATCACAAGTCAAACAGAGAAGAATACAAATTCATTTAATGTAGTTTTTGAAACTTTACTAATATTTTATTACATGATGAAGCTAATTCGTTTCGAAATAAACTTCCATGCGTTAATTTTTACTACGTTTCAAGGTAGAATAAAATCAGATTATCTTTGTAAATCGTGATCTCTGTTAATCTTTTCTAACTGGCTACGCGTAGGGCCGACCTGGCAATATGCCAAATGTGTGTCCGGGCACGATCATTTTACTGCGGCATCTATGCCTCTTATACCGATCATTGTAATGTTACAGATCCCGTTGGGAGTAACAGATCGTTTGATGTCTGGTGAACACCTCATAAGTACTTACAATTTGTTAGATTCCTCTCTAAGCTTCAATTCGAGAATGTATGTGGGTATTGCGTATATCTGGCAAAGCGCCCAAATGTCGGTCAGTTTAATCCGGCTATTTCTTCTTGGTGATAATTGCGATGTTATGGGTCTCGTTAGACCGTAACACATCATTTCATGCGTAGCTAAGATTACTTAAATGCCTACAATTTGCTGAGTAATTTATCTTGGTCCAAAATACCCTGGCTTCTTATTATCGGGACCGCACTGGATGTGAGACAAATGTCTGCCAATTTATAACATCGAAATATACACCATGGACGATTACGATATTACACAATATTTTTGTTTGTTACATTACAGATTGGTCCGTTTCCAGTAAACAAGACAGCGCCATGTATAGGCTTTTTTATTATTTTCTCTTTCCACACCTATGTATAGAGCTGAACTGGCCGATAGCCAGATATGTGTCGGTCACTTCATTGAGGCATCGCTCTTCTGGCACTCATCGTAATATCAGTATACTTATATGGCTAAGATAGATATACCAATGATATACCAAATAATGATGTACTAATGAATTGTGACTTAAAGAACCAATTACATGTTTTATTGCATACATATTTTGTAGGTAGATCTACGTGTCCGTACTTCCATCCAATGTGAGACGTTCTAAAGGTACTTTGAAGGAAATTGTAACAAAATGTTTTAATTTATTTACTCCTACTCTACAATCTATGATATTTGTACATGTTCATATAGAGTTTAGGCAGAGACATAGCATGATAGGACTGCATCATCAACCTAAGTCCACAGCTGGACGTAAGCGTCTCCTGGGAGTTCTTGCCCATAATCCCCACGCTGGGCACGCAGGTTGGGGATTGAAAAGCACTGCGGTAGGACCACGCCTAAAGCAAAATCTACACAATGTTTCTATTTGGAATACATTAATATGGCCTTCAATAAACGTAGTTACCTTACTGAGTAAGCCAAAGCGATATTGCAGGCTAAGTCAGTATTGCTGAACGGTTAATCAAACGTACATACATACATTGTTAATGTGAGCCGGATATCTTGGTCGTCCTGTAGAGTAATAAGAGTAATAAGCTTATAATGTATTACTATATGGCGTAACTGTCTATAGTTAATCAAAACATGGTATTTGTCCAAAGCTTTGGAGCCACAGTACTGCGGTCTCAAGCAGTTCCATCGTTAAGCAATGCTGCTATAAAATGTTCTATGCCTATGTGTTTCACAGCGTATATGGAATGTATAAATTATACGAAAACAATAATTTAGAATTTCAATAGCCCACAATTGACTATTTTCTTTAGTTTAAAATGCATTGAGCTCAGTGATACTAAATGCGCATAATTGTTACAAAATTGGTATGTTACGTAAAAATTAGGCATAAAATGCTTTAATAAAGAATCAAACTTCCTGATGAAAACACTTCTAAGGTACATATAGTGCGATAACCCTCATATTAATTGATAGATTTGAATTTCAGTGGCACAATTTTTTTGTGCAAACTTTTCTTTAAAGTTTTTTAACGAACATATTATTAAATTTTCTACTATAAAATGACAACGACATAATGGTATAGGGATGTTAATCCTATAAATAAATCTATGAGTATATCGGTCGTAACATTGTCTTAAAACAAGAACGTCATTACAAATTTTATGTTTCATCAATATTTTAAAAACGGTCGTTTCGTACAAAACGATCGAACGTACCAAAATGGCCACGTTGCAAAAACAGTCCGTTGGCACTGAGCCATGTACCGGCCTTTCCCATCGAAGAGTCTAGTTTCGCCATAAAATATAACCTATGCCTGCAAACTGAGCTAGGGTCCTTAGTGTGTCTGTGTTGTTCCTTTTTGTTCTTGATACTTTGGGCCTATTCAGTACAATGAACTAAGAAATTCTAGTTAGAATTCCTAGTAGTAGCTGTAAGTCTGGGTTTGTGCACCGAAATGTAATGATGATGATGATGTCCATGATGGGACGTAAACATAACTAGTGATAGGTTAGAGTGTACTATACTGCTCTCATACCCATCTCTTCGAGGAAACACAAGAGTGATATCATGGCATTATTTTGCTAATATATGTGATTGTAAACTCGTCTACAGAACAATAAATGAATATTACGACCAGTCTTACCGCATCTTTATCTACATTATTCTCATTATCACGATCACCAATCTTATTATTTTTCACGGCTGAAGAGGAATCTTCTTTACACCTTTTAAAAGATCATGAAGAATTTTGAAACGCTGCTTTTGCTATCGATAGTCTTATATCCGGTTGCAGTGAACGATATTAAATCTCAAACATACACGTTACTTCGTAAAGTCACAGCTGCGTGCAAGAAATTTGAACTAAACTTCCAGGAAAAAGTTTTTGTGCAAACTGTCATATTAATAATATGGCATATAATATATTTGTACCAAACTAACCTAGGTTTATATGTATGTTGTATTCATATCACATAATTTACAAAAAACATACGGGACGAGATTTTAAATGGTCGGTTATGGCTTTATCTACATTTAATCTCAACCAAAACATGTGATGAATTATTGTATTTACCACAAAATATCCTTCTTAAATCATGACATATTGCCTATTTTAGCAATGCTGTTATTTAGATATTTTTATTTAACAAATTCAATCATATCAAAATTTAACTTTTTCAAGTACTTATTCAAGAAGTTTGTACAAGTTTCAAAGAGTTGTACTCGCTTTATATAATAGTTTTTATTCAAATTACTGACGTTTATTCTAGTTAAGAGTTTAAAAGCAAATCTAGCACAAAAGCCACTTATCATAAAAGCGGTACAAGATCCAAAATCTCTCCTTTAAATTCATATCACTTGAAGCAAATTGTGAAAAATTTTCGAGTCGGATCGTTCACTGTTATGAAACTCTTGAGCGGCGCTGCGGAATTTCTGAGGAGAACCCGGCTCTTCCAGAAACGATTATCCTCTCGTAGAAAGGGAGTTTCAAAATGGCGGCCGCACACCGTAATACTTTACGCGCCACTCAATTCTTGTTTACGGCAATTTACTACTTTATGGTTAAACGGTAGATTGATTCTTTGTGTGGTGAGACAATTTACAGACATATTAAAAATGCAATTTAGATCATAATACATTTTCCGGGAAATTAGTAACGCAAAAGTTAAAGCTTATACACAAATATCAGTGTTAAAAGCTAACCATTTCTTATGGAAAAAATATATTAAAATTGAACAATAATTCAAAGAGCATCAAATTACTGCATTATGAAAACAAAAATTCTGCAATAAAGCAAATAATTTTATATCGTTTGTGTTTATCAGTGATATAACAGGATAGGATTTATTTAAGTTAAATTCAGTTAATAATAAATCCATATATAATTTTTTTGCGTCACATTGTATAAACATAAAAACGTAACATCAGTCTCTTGTTCGACAATCCCTTTTCAAGCAACACGTGTGTTGACTGCAAAACGTGACTGCCGATTGTAAGGTCCTGGGTTCAAATCCCAGATCGGGCACTATTGGATTTTTCTAACTAGAATATTTAATAATGACACGGAGTCTGTATTTGTGACAGGTCAGGCTCAACAGCTTTAAATGGACCTTTAAACGTAACTGCTGATACGTGAGAATGTACTAAACTCCTCTGCGTACCTCTTCAGGGATTACAGGCGTGATGTTACGTTACGTTTACAAACAGACATTAAGATTCTCTAATAGGGTCGATGACTAAATTAGAATACAATAAGACTAGAAGGGAGAAGTAGAATACCGCGTTCCCTAATAAAAACAACTATGAAGTCATACAGGTAGAATTGTCCCAAAAAAAAATTTATGAATGTTCTAAACACTGAAAAATTGTACGTATGAGTCTGACACATAAATTCATTGGGACTTAGAACGTCCTGTCTATCCGAAACGGTCTTTAACGTCCGGCTAGCTTTGTGTAAATAATGTTCTTCAAATTTATCGCCATAATAAAAGTGAGGCAGCCTTTTCTATGAAAATAAGTTTGGATTTACTGATCCTAGGTATAAGTTTTGCAACGCAAGCGATGCGGCACGCGACTGCGTCTTGCGTCCGTAAACTCTAATTCAATTCATATAAGTCACCGTTTATTATTTTGTAAGAGGCGTAGTAACTCATGTTATATGAAATACATCAAGAAGCAGTTTAAATCCCGAAATTTTGGAATAATTGCAACTTAACTGATACCAGTTTATTCTAAAAATTTTAGCGTAGACTAATTTCCAAGCGTTTAAATGTCAGAATATATCAGTGATGAATAAATGATAAAAGTAAAATAACAATTTATAACAACATTGTATGTAAACCAATTCGAATCGGGGAATCGGTTAGCACAAAAAGATATATTTAAACAGGAAACACAATTTCATCAATCGACAAATCTGGCTATTAAAGAGTCGATATAAAAGAAAATTGGTCAAAACTAGAATAATTTTACGTAGTACATCAATGTGAGACTATAACTGACACATGCTACATGCTGCTAGTCGAAACTTACACAAAAAATCCGTGCATTTACCGCAGCCGCAAGCCGCAAAAGCAAACGTTCACATTTTGCTGCATTTTCATGGAGAAACTGTAGTTTCTGTCGGGAAATGTTAGTTTAGAGTCAAAGTTTCCATCGTTAGAACTAATGCAATAGGAAACTTCATCTTTTATCAAGATTAAAATGGTTAGTTACGGGCATTCTTCTTGCAGACAGAAACTAAGTTACATTGTAAGTTTCTTAGTGGAATAACGGTGAATTCAGTTTATTATAATATAATTAGAACCTACATTGTTCGAAAAATAAGCTATTCCACCAACTAGTGGCTCAGGTAATATTGAGCCCATTTGACAGAAGTATTTAAAACACTCTAAGTGATAATAACGTCGAAGACGGTTTAAAGCTTCCAGGATTATCACTTAGTGATATTTGACAAATCGCTGTATTTCACATAAACTATACCTAAGTAATAAAAAATATAATAATTCAAGTAAGTATATTATTAACTATTCAATATTCATGTACATAAAATTTTCTACACACATGTTATACAATCATAACGTAATAACAAATACAGTTATTGTTTTTTCGTTATAGAAATTCTAAAAGAAATTTGTAACAAAATTATTATTTCGCTCTAAACATAATTATATGATTTGTTCTTTTAAGAGATTCTTACATACATACATATCCTCACGCCAGGTAAGCAGAGAGTACCGAGTGCCAAATAGTTCTATCCTTACAGACCTGCCGCGCCTCCTACACATTCATCATTCTCTTCATACATGCGCACCGGTTTGGGAGACTTCTGACTCCCCCCATCAGCTGGTATCTGGCCTATTTGATCAAGATAGGTGAGTCTTGGCCTCCTCCGGCACCTGCGTTCATCGACATTTACTTTACGAGATTCTTTAGTGTACGATATACACTAATTGTGAACAGTTACATTCATTGTCTATTATTCACATTGCATTTCTATAGTTACACAATTCCCATAAGGAATCTTATGTGGCTTACTAGAACGTCAGTACATCGCAGTAGGATTACACGACAATAGTCCGAGGCTTATTCTAATACACTATCTTGGTAAATCGAGTCTCACGTTGGCTTATACATCTAACGGCATAATAGTGAACATCGGCTGAACAGACGGCTTAGGACATTTACGTTCGTACAATCAACAGAGAATCACCTCATCATCAACATCCCATTCTTTTTTGAATTGAAGAGACGTACAGATTTAATTTGCCTCGCGGGCTAGTTCTAACTAATCTGTATTGGGGCGGAATAAAAACACAATTCCCAACACCGTGCTCGGATACAGGATGTCAGAAGAGGTGACCAAATCTTGCGCTGGCAGATCAAGTCATGGCACGGTCACCTAAATGCTCTGACCGCCTATTGGCAACCCTCATGCTCAAGGTGGGGATCATAATCTTTATACCTATAGGCATAAACCCTCAGGGGAGGCCTATGTCCAGCAGTAGACTGCAATAGGCTTATAATAGTGAAGTTCTGGAGTGAATTTTGTGATAGGCCCTAAAAATATTACCAAAATTATTTGTATATATACCGGCTTAACACATTTTTCGAATAGTTTTGGACCTATATTTGGGGGATGTCTATGTCCAGCAGTGGACTGAGATAGGCTGATGATGATGAATCATATGTCCCACAATATAGATACATAGTTCACGCTGGCTATATGGCTAGAAACTTTTTGCAATATTTTGCTAATATGATTATGATTCATGGATGCTGAAGTAATTATTCCTAAACACACTAAATACATAAGAAGCTCAGTTTCTGCTCTAAGACCGTATCATTAATAGTTATAAATTGACACAATTTAATTAAAGAAAGTGTCAGTAAAAGAACTTGTTTCCTTGTTAATTTGCTTAACCGTTTACACAAACCATGTTTGTTGTTTGGAGGGAACATGAAAGCTATCCCAACAGCGCACAAAATATTTGCATATTCAAGACGCAACTTTTAATTGCTCCCTCACGTTCTAAAACTCTACACCCTTTGAATTGCGGTTATTTTAAAGATGACGTCATAATAAAATGATATTTTTACAGTTTCGCATTTATGAGCCAATGGACCAGTCAAGATACAAATGTAGGTAGAAATAGAAACAAGAACATTTATTTAATGATTACAGTACGTGTGCCGCGCGATAAATAAGTAACGTGCACACTACAAAAGAAACTGAAATAGAAAACTAGTAAAAATGCGCACTCAGACAATATTATCACTTAAGTAGAGATTTCTACCTATGAACATATCAGACAATGGATACGGAACAATTACGTACCACAACGAAGGGATAAAAATTTTAAAACAAGGCACCAGTTCAAAATTTCTAACATTAAATTAATATTACTACAAGAGAATACCAGCGAATTAATTTAAAATAAAATTTTTAAATCTTCAAAAATGAAAATGTGACAGTTTAACCAGCAAAGACAACCACTTAGAGACAAGGTATAGGCTATTAATAACTTTGCTGTAAATAAAATATCAGAATGTAAATAAGTCGCATAATCGTATAATCGCACGCAAACGAAGTAAGTGTACTCAAAGCGTCGAGTCGATTAAATCACAGAGGGTTAAACATGTTTGCCCGCATCCACGAAACACCGCATGGTGGTACATCAGTTTGAAATACACGGTGATCGAAACACGTAAAGTTTTAATTCATGTGTACCTGCATTGGAATTAGGTCTGTGAAGTTTAATTGTACAGCCAATGTCTTTACGTTTTCGATTTGTAAATAATATGTCTCATTGCGAACGAGCAAGCGATCGTTTATTTTAATATAAAATTATTATATACGAATAAATGTACAGGACTATAGGGAAATATTTGTGTAATGTTATAATATGATGATTATGTTCTAGTAACTCGTTAATTGTGTGAAATACCATTACAATGTGCCATTACAATTTCGGTCCGACCAATACCATTTCGGTCCGATCGATATTGTTATTTCCCTACGTGTATGATAGAAGTGACCACGTTAGCCGTCAAGAACAGAGCTTGCCGGTTACCAACTTCGAATAGGACAGATACTAACTGTTGACGTATACTAAGTGAGGTAATGTTAGTAGCTATTCTAATTTCTGTAGTCTAATTTAATACAAGTAAAATGGTGTTATTAACAAATTCACAGTCAAATTTACACAGTCTATGGGCGGCAGAGGCTAGTTGAAACTTCTACTTATCGTTTTCTAATTTCTTTACGGAAAAAAATATTTTCGTAACATAGCCCTGTAAATCTAAACCAGTAGTTTTGTATAAAACCTCATTCTTTGATGACTGGCGCAAAAGTTTCTATTTCTTAAAGTATTTGAAGTAGTTTTTATATTGTCTGTTAGTATCTCGTTGACCGGGGACGGTGCGGCGAGTCACTTAAAAGCCTTCGTTGTTTGCGGGTTTGCTCTAAGCCAACAAGTTATTTAGAGTACAAAATACGTTACATTGAGATAGGTACGGTATGCCTAGGTAATAAAGTCCACTTAATTTACTCTATAGATTAAAACTATCTTTTTGCACTTTCATCCCGACCCTTTATAAACTAGTTTACGTTCTATTAAATTGAAGCCTAGTAGGTATTAACTGGATTTTATACTTCTATATACATACATATATTAAATCCTGATACCATATCCCTAGAAAAAGAAAATCTTATTCCATCTGTAATACAAAGGTGGACTTATAATTATCACAATAAAAAAACACAAAGATCTAGTTAGTATTACGATGGAAAGGGCCAGAAATGAAGGAATAAGGCTCAACTTTGATTTTATATCAGGTGAAACTGTGCCCAAGTTGTGGCCTAACCAAATAAATAAAAAGAGCAACAATGAAATAATTACTTACATTGCATAATGTACGCCAAGTATCGAAATAATATTGTAACAATTACGTAATAATTATAGCCAATGCCTTTATTATCTTGAATTTAAACATTACTTTCTCTTGATTTTAACATTACCTGCATCTTAAAGTTGACAAAATTATTCATAGATTAAGGAAATGATACATACAGAGAAATTGTTATATTTACGACTAAAGTAAAAGAAAATTTGAATTAGCAATAATTACAAAATAAATATATTTTTATAATACTTGCGACCGAAAAAATTTGGCAGGAAACCTCCTACACTAAACCCCCAAGTGACCACTCGGCTTAATTCACGAAGGATATATTCCCGGACATTTTTTCCCGGGAATTGAGTATTCCCGGACAGAGCCGGGGTACAGGGGACGGCACTCTTTATCCGGGATTAAATTTGCAGACCCGACTTTGCACAAACTTACTCATCTGCGGGGATAAATAAAAAGAAACTGGAATTTATTTCGGTATAAGTTTTGATAATATATATGTGTGTACTTTTTCGTAATAATTCAGTTTTTTGCAAAGTTATACGAGATTGCATCACTTTGCCGTGCTTATTATAGGTATACACCAGTAAAAAAATTTACTAGCATATTTTTATTTATTTTACTTTATGTGGAAATACTAGCATAATTATAATTAAATATTCTACGATGCTCATACTCATATAATAGAAAATGTCTCTTTGGTCGTAACATCACGCCTGTAATCCCCGAACAGTTAGGCAGAGATGTGTAGTACAATTCCACGTTTCGTTAGTTACATTTATGTCCCACTATGGAGTAGGTGACAATCCTATTGTCATGCACCGGCCACTATTCCAGACTCCGTGCCACTACTAAAATTTCTTCTACAATATGTACATAAGTCATACAATAGTGCCTGCCCCACGATTTGAAACCTTAACTATGAGCGTGCAGCTATTACAAGTGGCAGTTGCAGGTCTAGGAGTTATACAATCTGACTGGAACAGGCCTGTATGAAAAAAACTGGAGGAATAGGAATGTTAGCGTTAGATACTTAGTCCAGTTTTTATGTGTTGTTAATTGGATAATTGATTAATACAAAGCTGATAAACTAGAACCTTTAGTAGGTACCTAACATTAGTTCTGTTTGTACATAATATGCCAATCATATTTATGTATGTGAATGTGTATAACATACATGTATACCTATGTATGTACGTAGGGTTGGAATTGTACATGAGATTAATAAGGAATCAATGATTACAATACATACGAGTATATCGGTGAATGCCCAAATATCCTTAAGAGCAAAGGTAACGGTAAAGGTGAACATCAATACGATTGAATATTTTTAAATCACAAAAGTCATTATATCATAAACTTAAAACGTCTTTTATTATCGCTATTTCTATCAACGTCTGTTCCATAATGTGACGTATGACATATCGTATGTGTGGCGAGTCATGGGAGTGTCCTATATTTCTGTGCCTATCTCTGCGGGGATGTGATATTGTTTTATGTTACTATCTATATATATTACTATATATTCTTTTCTGTAACAATGTCCTTCTAGTTCATTCATTGCTATTCAAGCGAAGTCGGGGCACGGTGCCGATCTAAAAACACTCCCTATAATTACAAACCCTTGCGTATTCAAAACACAAGTGTTATGCAAACATACCTGCCAACCCTTAAGCCCGTTTCACGCGGGACATCTTCAACTAAACCAATCACTATATCGAGTTACAAATCAGTTACTAGTTTTATACAATCAGTATGGATCGCACACAGCTTCATCAGTTGGTAATTACTTAGAAACATTACCTAATGACCGGTTACAAGATCACGTCACGCTATCCACGCAAGTTGCCCTGCGAGCTACAACACTTAAGTACATCTTAAGTATATTGCTTTATTGAATGACTTACATATTCATGTATTGTAAGATCATTATATGTTATATCTGATACGTGGTTTATGACAACAACACAAGTAACGCATTCATTGTAGTATCCGATTATTATATACCAAAAATGGCTAAAAAGAGACTTTATAATATTTTTTATATTTTATTATATTACATGACGTTAGAATATATTTAAACAGAGAGCACAAATATTTTTATCTTTACCAACTGGACCTGCTTGTTGGACATTTTTCACTCAATATCAGATTACGAATTTATCATTTATAAATTAGGTGATACATTGTGTGATTATAGTGCATTTATGTAATTAATGTTTATTAATTAGTCAGAGGTTTTACTTAATAAATATATTAATTCTGTTAGTAAATATTCTGTTAGTAAAATATTAGGTGCGTGTGGAGAGGTCCTTATGGTAACCACGGTTATGAATAGATAAACCCGGAACAAAACTACCCTGAGGGTTTGTTATTAAGTTATCTGGCACTGTATTAGCGAACATCTGCGCTTTGAAGGGGAGGCATTGAAATGTAATTAAGAATTCATGTTTTCGACCTTAGAGCCGCTACAACATACAAATAATTATAATTATTAATAAAAGTAGTCATCTATACAGATAAATGAAATTGGAGTATCTGTGATATTAAAATAACCGCTTTCTACTAAATGCACGTCTATGTAATGTATGCACGGTACAAATACCAAAATAACATTTTTTACAATTTTTCTCTGTTTGTTTCGGCTAATCTCTGGAACGGCTGGGCTGGGATTTGACCGGACTTTCAGTGGCATATAGCTGATGCAATAAGGAGCAATGGAGGCTACTTTTATTTTAGAATTCCATGCAGACGAAGTCACAGGCACAGCTAGTTATCAATAAAAATAATAATTATCAATAAGACAAATTATTATCAATAAGAATAATTATTATCACAAGGAATATGTATTATCAATAAGGATAATTATTATCAATAAGAATAATTTATTATCAATAAGAATATTTATTATCAAGAAGAATAAATATTATAAATAAAAACAGTAATTTACGCCTGTAATCCCCGAAGAGGTAGGCATAGGAATGCAGAACACTCCCACGTTTCACCAGTTACGTTTACGTCCCACTATGGAATAGGTGGTGAGCCTATCGCCATACATCGGGCACTTATCCAGACTCCGAACCACTACTAGAAAATCTAAATTAGAAAATTTTGCAGTGTTCGTCCCGGGAATCGAACCCGGGACCTCCCGATCGACAATCGCACTTGCAACCAACACGACCAACAAGGCAGTCAATATATATACCTACCTACTTACATTTAAAATAAAATCATTAAATATGAATTAGTCTCCCTTTTTCTAACAAAAATAGAGCATAATCTTTTTTTTTATGTTCTCAATGACGGTCACCAAACATGATCATAAACAAATGCGGGGTAAGCAGTGTCCATAAATCAGAATAAAAGAAGAACAAACCTCATTCAGGCAAAGTGACATTATTAAGACGGACGAGCCGCGCGGCGGGCCGGCGATCATTGCATAAAAAGTACGAAAACAATTTAATAAGGACCGCAACCGCCGGCGCCGGCTGCGCCAACCCCTAATCCGATTACAGCTGATTTATCCCCGTACTCCATGTGTAATAATCAATTTATGAGATGAACTATAAATTAAATCACCACAAAGTTATCCTCGCACGTTAATTCTACCTTATGTTGTAGCGGTAAGCGCCAGAATCCCTCGCTCCACCCGCGTTCCGTAGCCCACGCCCTCCGCCGCTCGCGCGACGGTCTTGTTGCCCCAAACGTGTAATAATGACTGCTCCAGTGGCTCAAAGTTGTTTGTTTGTCTAAAATTGGTGCTTTCAATAGCACTCGGCTTTTTGTCCGTCACTTAGATGATATCGTATTAATATTGTATAACCCGAGAAAAAATATATCTAACGTTGCTTCTACAATCTTTAAATATCAAAATGACTTGGAACGATTTATTATCTATTTAATATTATATTAGACAATTAAATTATTATGCAAGCTTTTTTAGGATCATCTAAAGTTGTTAATCAATTATTTACAATGTACTTCATTCCGGCAGCCTCGTATTCTGAATTGATGACTGGCGATCGCTGGCGAGCTCGTCCGCTATGCCTGTAATTACCATATACCCTGAAACGCTCGCTCATCATTTATGAGACCATTGAAACCTGTGAATGAAATGGTTTTTCTTGCAATGTTATCTCGTTCTTTTTATAATCACGTTATTTATTTAGATAAATATTTAAATTATTCTTAGATGACGCGTTGCTGGTTGCAGCAATAGATAACAACGGATTGATCACAATTTTTGGTCGTACCAATATGTACACTCCGAGAATTCACAAGAACTTCATATAAAATGCAAGCTTAGCCTTATAATGAATTTAGCTATAAACGACCCTTATTCATTTGACTTGTAATTCCCATGTTGTAGTAACTTAAAAATATTACAACAAGTGATTCAGAATATGTCGCGAACACATCAAAACAAATAAAAGCCCTACTTATTTATCTATAAAGTACAAACATTTCGCAAACGCGTGCCGTCCCTGCAACTCATCGTCTGCACTGTCCCGTAATGTCTACTATTAATATTCATTATCGTACCCCCTGCAACACAAGCTGCAATAACGTCCTACGAAGACCCAAACAATTATCATCTTTATGTTTTTCTTCTTACATGTCATAACAGCATGCGAATTTATTATACGAAGGGAAATAATTCTGTCAGCGTATGCAACGTTTATAAGTGTCTACAAATCGCATTTTAAACGCGTTATGTTTTTGAAAGTTTAATTCGATTTCGTAACATTACGTTTGAAAGTGTACAAGATAATGGATGTGTCGATGTTGTTTTTTCCTCGTCAAAAGGGTAAGCAGATGGCAAGTTACGAGTCATCGTGTGTAAGTATTATTTATAATACAATTGCAAAAACGGTAATGTGTTCATTTAAAAACAACACATTAACTTTCAGTGTCAAAACGACGAGTGATTTTATACAGTACAAAATTAGGTATAAATACATACATTGTGCCATACTATATATCTATATAATACTTAATCCTAATTAGGAATAAAACATCACTTACCTAATATACATTTTAATGGAATGTACATTCTATTTAATATCATTTTAATAACAATTAATCGTAAGGAAAACAGGATTAAGATTCGAGATGAATATGTATGAAATATAATTGTAACATGGTTCAAATTGAAGAAAGGACTCGCACAGCGGGGTCCTGTCTGGCTAGCTGCCACCCTCCAAAACGTGACTGTCTGTCTATATGTACGACCATCTAATATGTACCGGTTAATCTATGGTCTGTCTCGCCGTTACCGTATCAGACACTATGTAGCAGTTTGGGACAATACATTGTCTCCTATATAAGTAGGTACCTATATTATAGTTACTAGTCGTTTACACAAATCTATTTCATTAATGCTTATTTTGTTGTGGGATAACCCAGCCCTTGTTCTCGACCCCGCCTGATAGTAAGTGTTGATATGTTTTAAGATTGATGGTGTAGGTATATCTACTGAAAAATTCCATTGATGATTATTTTGAAATTTTTTTTATTATATTCTTCTGGGTACAAAGACGTTGCAAAGATCACATCTTAGCCTAGCATTTACGGTGCCTACCGAACATTTATATAAATATTCGTGAACTTCGGCTAAACAGAGAACTATAAAACAAAACAAATAGATAAAATTATGATCCATTCTAATGTTTTTCTTAACAACGCCGTAATTTAACAACAGTACAGCAGCTATTATCACGCTTACGCAAGTATAAACCCAGGGCCGGTGGAGCGGCGCGTGCGCGTGTCCGCTAATCCATCGCTAATGACCACAAATCACATAAAACTCGTCTGCACACTATTAATGTAAAAACAGTTTCTTGTTTGTTGACAATGCAAAAAGAGATACTTTAGTGACGCATAGATTGAAGATCATCTAATAACAAATTTAATGTGCAACAGTGACATGTAACAAAGGTTTTAACCCACATTTTTACTTCTATGTAATTGACACAACGAACGCAGTTTTAGAAATTCTCTGCGACGTAAATGTTCATTGAAAGCACGCCGCACGTGCTATGCACCCAATCCGCTCAACGGGAATGCAACACCTACAAAATGCACAGGGCATTTAAGCACGCAACGTCAGAGTGAACGGTTGAAAGTGAATCAGAAAAATCTTCTCTTCTCCAAACAAGCTTCCAATTGACCGCGCGCGAAGTAATCGCCTCCGTCGCAAACGTGCCCAAGGACTCCAAAAAACGCTCGATCGCTCCGGCGGCGCTCCACGCGCGTAATTGCCGCTTGCAGTGGGCACGTGGCGGCGAGTGCGGCCCGCGCCTAACGAGACGAGTTCCCGGCGCCCCGCCGAGAGATACACTGTTACTGTCCCGTTACTTCGCCATTACATTATCGTATAATATCTTTAATAATGCACTTTGTTATTCTTTTTGTTGGCCGCCTGCGGGATTTGTGCGTGACTTCATCTACCGTGGGATGGCGGTCTCCCCAGCCTACTTCGCGGAACTTTTCAAGGAGATCACTGTTATTTCATATCCTATACCTATGTACTGAATGGAATTTAATGACCTTGTTATTTATTCTCTTGTGTTAACATACACCTTTTATTATACCTACTACAAATTTATCTTACGAACATTAAGAATGCTTACCGGTATAAGTTCTAGATTATATACCTACCTAAGTTTAGAAATCTAAACACAGTACTTACAAATATTTCTAAACGTTCCGTTTGGACGAAATAAAAAACAACAATGACATCATTACACAAAGCTTTCTTTAATCTTGTTACTAGGACTTTTCGCTAAGATTTATTGGTGCCGTAAATGCGAGGATATCTACGCGATATATCCCCGAATTTAAGACGACGTTCAAACGATATATTCGTACTAAACTCGAAATCACTCCCACCACAATACACCCAAATGAATTGAGTCGTAATGGAGATATATCCGCGATTCGCGGACTTCGCTTCACAATGGACCTACCCCCGGACCAAGACGTAAGCTACGGCGATCCGTATAGCGGTTAACGTACAAAATAACATGTAGGTATGTATTTCGCTCTGTCCATTTTGTTCCCATATTACAGTTTGACATTTCAATTGGACATATTATTTTTCAATTTCATAAACATTTTAAAAAACTACATAAGGACAATCGCTTATACAAACAACTAAACATTAATTTTATATATCGGAGTACTTTAGTATGAATAACAGAAGCATTTTAATGTACCTTTCATCGCGATGAATACGTCTCGTCTAGACGCAACCGCTAATGTAATGGCCACATCCGTCTCTACCCGTGATTCGATTTGTCCGCCATTTCGTTATTGCCGGCCACAATACGCGACATGCCACCGCTCCGCCCTCATTGTACGTACGCTCAAACCAAACATCACTTACAATAACTGCCACTACATCCTCCTTTTATCTATTTTCGGATTTTCTCCAAGTCTCCTACTCACCGTTATTACTTGGAGTACTTAAAATGTTGTACTTCGTATATCATGAAGTAATGAGACGAGTATCATAATGTTCAAACCTAACATCACATCACGCGTATATTTACCCAAAAGGGCAGGCAGCCAAGTGAAGTATACTCCTACGATTCATTAGTTATGTTATTTGTCTCCTCGTGGAATGTCGGATCGGACCGCTACTATACGCTGGACACAAATTCATCGTACTAGTACTTCAACCCAATCACGCCTGTAATCCCACCAAAGGTAGGAAGACGAATGTAGTACCTACTTACCTACTCCCACGTTTTACCAGTTACATTTACGTCCCAACATGGAATAGGTAGTAAGCCTATTGCGATACAGCGGGCACATTTCCAGACTCGGAGCCACTACTAGAAAATCTAAATTAGAAAAATCTGATAGTGCCCGACCCGGGAATCGAACCCAGGACCTCCCGATCGGCAGCCGCCCTTGCAACCAACACGACCAACGAGGCAGTCGAATGTATTTGAAATTCATGAATTCTTAGAACCACTTTAAAAAGTCCTCCGCAACCAGTCGCGCTTGTATATACGGGCTGGTGTTCTCTCGAAACCATAACTCCTATAGCTGTGCCCCAGTTGTGGCCGTTCATTATTTCATTCACATTCCTCAAAGCATCCCCCGTGAACGTTTTATGTGTTCGTCAACCGGTTCGTACCGGTATTTCTTTTTGTTTCAGCCTCTCGTCGCAGAGAGTCACAGTGCAAATTACATAATCGTGTTACGAATTGTTGCAGTTCCGAGAGGCGCGGCGTGCGACTGCGGCCGCGATCTAGGCTGTGTATGCAATTATTATATATAACATTTGAATTGGTCGTTTTTCCGGCATATTTTATGTAAAATGTAACAACAGGATCCATTCTAGTAATATTCAGTAGATAACACAAAATACTAAAGCGAAATGTAGGTACCTATTTTCTTCAAAACCGTTCTAATTTAATAATTTGCTCAGAATTAATCATTTATATTGAATTTTTGAAATATATGCGTGTAGTGTTTTGGCTCTCGGAAACCGAACGCGCTTGTAAATCGCAAGCGACGTATGAAGTCAAAACACTTCATCATATACACATTACTGCACAACGCGCGGTAAGTCCTCATCGTTACATAAAACTCGTTAAGCCTTTTTGTAAGACTACCGCGTGACGTTGTAAACACTTAACTATAAACCAATTTAACGTAAACTCCAAACTCAGTCTGGAGTTACGATTAGATATTAGTCACGCGTTGGTAACGACCGGTCTCGTCGGACCGAAGGCGGACATAGCTTTATGCACTTCCTTCTATAGAATATGTATCTAGAATATGAAACAATTTACCATTTGTCACAAATTGTTAATTGCATGGTTGCATTGTAAGCTCATTGATGACGGATAAAAATCTAATGATGGAAATCGAATCTAGTGTGTAAGATACCATACAAAAAGTTCTACGACTAACGACTCTCGGAACGTGTGCAGTGCATAACCTCTCGTCGGTCAGTCGCGTCGCAGGTCGCGTCGCAGGTCGCGCGCGGTGGGTGCGCTGCAGTTGGCTCGGCACAATCGTCGCACTGAGTGCTGGCCTATTTCCTGTAACAATTGTATTGTTTGCCGTCTTTTGCCGTTGTGTAATCACGTTGTTCTGCGGCTGGCGTTCACTACTTATTTAATACAAATGTACCTATATATAATGTTTAGCGATCTGTATTTAACACACAAGAACTACTCGTATATATTAGAAATAATGAATTAATTACAGATAAGTACACTTACATACCCTATATTAAATAATTGTTATTTTACAACTCAAATATCATCTACCGCTTACTTAAATATCACCTAGGCACGTGACCTAAGGAACCTTTGAACGACTAAATGAATCTTTTGACTAAATTACTTTGGTCAATCAATAGGCTCACCACCTATTCCATAGTAGGACGTAAACGTAACTGTTGAAATGTGGGAATGTTCTGCTTTCCTCTGCCTACCTCTTCGGGGATTACAGGCGTGAAGTTACGTTGCTTTGGTAGTAAAAGCTTAAAAACCCCATTAGCATCGTCTGGTACTGTTTGTATTCCGTGCAACCTATACCATAGTTTTGTGTTGTATTTTAGTACCTACGCATTACTTCCGTAGTCTGTAATAAAATGAAAAAATCTGCTTATATTTCAAACAAATCAATGTAAATAACAGCACAGAGGCTGTAATACATACATAATATTATGATTTAAAGTATTACTAGTAGGTACCTATAATGTAATCTGAGCATTCTTATGTAGGTCTGCTACCCGTATGTTCCTTGTTAAACAATGTTAATATCTGACACAAAGGCGAGGCGGCAGCGGCGCATCGCGTTATCGAATCGTTTATGTAAAGCGGTGGCAAATGGCGCGACCTAACTCGATAATGCACCCCGCACCCCCGCACCCCCTCCCCCCGCCCCCGCAGCGTCGGCGATTTGTTGCGCACCAGCTTATTACACAATGTACATGCTCGTACGTAATGCTGTCAAGTATTTTGATGGATGCTTAACTATACTTGATTCATTCGTTCATCCATTGGCTGAATCCCGCTGATTGTACTAGATACCTACGAGTATCTATAGGTAATTCATCTATACAACAACTTTTGTAATCCGCTGCTAGATATAGACTTCTATAACCGGCGCCACTAATCCCGTTTCTGGACCTTCCGCACCCCGGGTGGATCTCATTAGGCAACGTAACACCACGCATGTAATCGCCGAAGAGGTGGGCAGAGGAGTATACGAGTAGAACACCCACGTCTCAGTATGCAATGCCTATTTCCTCATTATTTTAAATTTTCTCGCAGTCTATGTAATAAGTAGTCATGTATATACCTACTAACATGACCTTTACTGTTAAGTGATTTCATAACAAGGTTTGTGACTATAAAAATATACAGTGGCGATTATGTCCTAATGGCTTCGTTCTATCGGTCTATATTGAAAGAATATTCCAATGTATGAGGCATGCTTAAAGGTCCGTTTTACCCCAAAACAAAAATCGAATAAATCTAATAAATAAAATCAAAAGTAAATCGTTGGAATTGTTACAACACCTTAATAAAGTGATTGGTCGCGATATTAATCAAATTGTGATAAAGATATTAGTGGTAGAGACATTGTCCCACGGTTAATCAATTTGGGCAAACAAAGGGCGCAGGGCGGTAGGGCACAGGCGGTGCTGATACTGCCGGCGCGGCGCAATCGATTAGTGACGGCGTGTGTCACGCGAGGACACGGTGCCCGGGCTGTGTCATTGTGAACATTCATAACAGTACAGGCTTACGAATTAAATCATTAATATTGTAACATACATTAAATGTACCAACAATAGTGTATATCATTATTATAATTACCTCATCACGTCAGATCCCTTATAGTATATGCAGAGAGGATCAGCTCAAACTGGTTTAAGCACTAAACATTGTAACCTACAAATAGCATCAAACCGGGAATCGAATTACTTCAGGGTGTTATGAATCGTATTTCAACATTGGACATTTTAAGAATTGATTGCGGAGACTTCTTCGATGTTGTCCTTTAGTACAGGTATTATTTATTAATTTCTTTTCTTCATTGTGTATATTGACTGTTTTACATTCAAAACAGAAATACAGAAGAATGAATGTAAGAAAATAGTGTGAATGGAGCTTTGGGTGAGCTGATTAACTTCTAACTTCTGATTCAAATACAACTCCGTGCTCGCTCAGACATTACTTTACGGGTGAGAAAGATCGGTATGTAAATAAAGAGGTAAAATAATAAGCGCGGTCGAGATGAGGTCGTTGCGCCGCATATGCGGCTTGTCACTCGCCGACCGAGTTCGAAATATAGATGTCAGGAAGATACTGGTTGAAAGTGGGTGGTGTAAATGCTCCGACGGTTCGGGCATGTTCCTGATGTGCCTGATGAATGACAAAGCAGATATACAATGCGAATGATAATGAATTTTAGTGCCAAAAATGGCCACGGTTTACCCATCTTGATAGAATGGGCCAGATACTGCTTGCTAGAGGAGTCAAAGGATTAAATATAGAGGAGGCACAGTGACTCTGTAAGGGTATATGTATGTGGCCCTCGGTGCCTTCTGACTACCCCATAAAGGCGTTGGCTGGAAAATTTGTAACTAACATAAGTGCCTTGTAAGCTCGCTCACTCAGCGACAGCGCTCAATGACTCGTTTAGTATCGTAGTTTATTGAAGTTGTAACATCGGTTATCACAAGTGCGTCCCTCAGAGCAACGCAGTGAATGCAATGCTATATTGATATTTATCGCACACGACTCGACGGCGGAACGTATTGGATTCGCCGCGGATATCCGCACCGTCCGGGCGTTAGCGACTCGGACTCAATCGCTTGTACACAGTTAATGACGCAATGTTGAATTTGTTAGAGTCACTGCTTAACTGCGTCTGTTGTAAACTCCCATCAGCCATAATGCGTTTATCTCTTAATAAATGTCATAATCATATTTCTACCGCATTGATATACCTAGTTGAGTCTATTAGTTAACGTTAGTGTTTTAAAATAAACACCTTACGTTATTTCACTAAATTATTTTTACGCTTCGGCCGATAAAGAATACATATTTCGTAGCTCTCTGGGGATAAACTTGGTAAAGTTATAAGTAATTGATATTAGTCAGTCTTTCTATAATAACAACATCACATCTGTATTTCTTGGAAGGGGTGGGCAGAGAAGTGCAAGCCCTCTTAGGTTAGTTTAGTTACGTTATGTTTCATTAGTTATTGCCGTTGAGTCTTGAATGAATATGAACAGAAAAAAAAGCTTTTAAAAACATAAGAAACATAGTAGGTACCTACGTAAATATTTTTTAAATTGCATGTAAAACAAGTTCTAAATGGTTTATAATTGAAAACGATGCAAACGTTTGAAACATCAAAGGATAACTGCAGATCATAGCAATTATAAAAAAAAGAACATTACACTGAAGAGACGATATAAACGTTTAACAAAGCACATTCCCAAAAAGCATCGGAGGAAATGGCAAAACATTTTTGACTAATAGTCCTTTTAGTGCATGACAGCCACACGCCAACGTGGCTGAATACACCGAAAATTTAGAAGATTCAAACATCCGGACCATTTGAACTCTACATGCCGACGCTAAAGATCAAAATCCCGTATAGACGCACGTCCACGTGGAACGTAAAGCCGGAACGGCATTTCAAATTTTAAAATACTAACTCCTATTAGCGATGTTTTATAAAGTACAATACTGATATGAAATCGTTAAAAAAAATACCCTACCAATACTATCCACTTGTACATCGTGTGATATACACACATTTAAACATAATACTAAACAATACTACATCACATTATAGAAATTGCATATAGGTAAAATGATATAAAATCAAGTAGTATTTTTAAATATAAATTAAGTATTACTAAAATGGCCGAAGTTTTTAAAAGCGAAAATTATAAGTTGACGTAAAGAATGTCGCGGTAACGATGCCAGAAGCAGCCGTCCCTCGAGTTATTTACTCCTTCCGGACTTTCACGGCGGTGTTTGCGTATTCCCGAGTGCACTCCTTTTGTGAATCGCGAAGCAAGCACAAGTTCTGGACTCAATTGAAGTTAGCCTCTGCTCGAGAATACTTACCGCGGTGGGTATTTTTATCTAACAAGCCTCTAGTTAATGCAAAATGTTCCCAAGTTGGCTCGGATCATTAAACGACGTATTACTTTACACTAAATAATGTTAGGTCGAGTTTAACTCTATTTAATGGTTAGTAAATCGTTAATTGTTAACGGCTTATTTAAATCTAACTACTGAGCGTAGATTTAACCAGCCACTCGTAATCCTGGACAAATTGGAGACATCATTTATGATTTTTAAACTTTTCAGGAAAGCTTAAAATTCCTTATCCAATAATAATAAAGAAACTTGCTCTCGGAAATACAGAAATACTATACCTAAACATTTAGCACCAAGATTAAACAGTCGGGTGTTTAGTCTGTTTAAATACAAATGTTGTTAGGAAACACCGCTAGTCTTGACGATCTGCTTACGTCGGCAACATGATAATTGCTCTTCCTATTTATATTTTAGCAAAATTTTACATGTCATGGAAGCACAAAGACACTGTTTGCCATCATCATAAAGTTTAGTCACATATTATTCTCATTATTATAGTTAAAGTCAATAAATTTATGAACTAATATGTAACCCTGTATCAAGTTGAAGAGAGTAGTTACCCACAATACAGGGATTCCTAGTGTGGGAACTGGGAACTATAATACGTTCCTTGTAACTCAGTGTAACATGTAATTTTTAAGTAATAAAAATTATTAAAGTAACTTCACGCCTGTAATCCCCGAAGAGGTAGGCAGAGGAATGCAGAACCACTCCCACGTTTCACCAGTTAC
>DWTO01000273.1:0-23494 GCA_018244755.1 Jemadia pseudognetus
ATGGATACTGTCGCCGGAGGCGGTCGAAATCTTCCTATATACCCAAATAGACCAGATACTGGCTGAGGGTGGGATCAGATGTGTCCGAAACAAGTGTGCATGTATAGAGTGATGAGGGTAGAAGAAACACGGCAAGTATGTAACTATAGGGAAGTTTTGCATACGGTAACCTTTGCCTACATCGTAAGGAACCTGTTATCTACCGGCTTTTCTATTTACAACTAGTATAATTTGAGTATTGTGGGGTTATGTGTTACATTATAAAAGTAAGCTTATATGTAGGTAATGTCTATAGTATTCAAAAATGTACATTTGAAATTCTTTTATGATTCAATAACGGTTTAAAGGAAATCTGGCGTAAACTCGCTTAGACTAAAACATCAATTGCTATTCACTCGGACAAATGGTTGTAGCTCGCGTTAATGCGTCAGCAATCTATTCGGTTAGAAATCGAACAAGGAACCTTTTTATTCAGAAGTTTTTATAACCGCATCTATATATAAATTATACTTAATCACTAAATCGAATTCCGTATGCGTATATAAATAAAACAAAAATTTTTAACCAAAACCGACGTAAGGTATTTTACAAGAATATGGTTCGATCCTACACATATCAGATCTACGCAATTAAATATTCCTTTGTTCGACGCTCACGCGAACAAAGCATCGGCCACAATTAACACAAAACCAGATAGTACCTACCATTACTAAATAAAAAAATGCCATTAAACACAAAAGTGGCTTCACAATTAATTCAGTAGGTAAACGTGAAAAAGTCATAAAAAGAATCATAAGCAGGTGAATATTACATAGTGAGCATGATAAATTAGCAAATGTTTAAGTAATGTTAATATCGCATGAGGTAACATGATAATTGTGCTGAAGAGCCACATCACATGCGTGCGAAGGTTGAATCCACTATTCATAGCACTGATACATAATTCAACATCAATTAAAATATAATATTTTAATTACTTGTCTAACATTATTGCTGTTAACACTATTATAACACTGACTGTCTAGTTGGTCGTGTTGGTTGCAGCGGGATTCTCGATCCAGAGGATCGAAGGGTTCAAACTTTAAATCCTGTGTCGGGCACTATTGATTTTTCCAACTTAGCTTTCCTGGTAGGGGCTTGGAGTCTGAATAAGTGCCCGGTGTATGGCAATTGCCTCATCACTTATTCTATAGTAGGACATGAATATAACTGGTGAAATATAGGAGTGTACCACACTCCTCTGCCTACTTTTTTGGGGATCACAGATGTGATGTTATGAATAACTAGCTGTGCCCATTACTTCGTACCCGTAGATTTCCATTTCGATAAAAAGTATTCTATGTAAATATGTACTAATGTATAAACTATAACTCTTCAAAGTTTCATCAAATTCCGTCCAGTAGTTTTTCCGTGAAGGAGTAAAAGCGCTTTATATAGGTACCTACCCACGCGGGGCCGTATCGCGTTTATCTGACGCTCTTTAGTTTGTCTGAACCCTATTTGATATGATTGATAATATAGATCTAAGCTGTATTTGACGTAACTTCTTTATTTGTTAACCAATTTAAATGAAAAAAAAACCATTAAAGATTAAGTGAAGCCCATCACAATATAATCGTGAAAAAATGGGACCCCATGGGAAGCATCAGCTTTCAACTAAAAAAAAAATCATCGAAATCGGTGCATCCAGTTGGGAAATTCGAAGTAACAAACATAAAAAAAACAGACGAATTGAATACCTCCTCCTTTTTTGAAGTCGGTTAAAAACTGTATACAGATACGATATCCGATCTGAATTTAGCGTGCATACAAAAAACACACATACAGACAAAATGAAAAAACATTGTTTTGGGTTCATTTGCGCATTTAAAGGACCCCATTATGATTTTTTTATATACTTGCCATGTACAGACAGCAATCAGTTATCTACAGTTTTATTATATGTATAGATATCTAAAGAGATAAATAAAATCGGAGTTTCTGTTTGTCATATTAAAATAACCGCTTTTTACGAAATGTACAGTACATATAAAAAAATAACATTTTTTACAATGTTTACTGTCTGTCTCTTTGTTCCAGCTAATCTCTGGTATATATAGTGTATGAAATCTGTGAATGTGTATGTCATAAATATTATTATCATGTAACACCGCTATGGAAACAGTGATATACAATAATACCTAGTACATACTACTATAACAAACTTACCTGTTGCCTCCAAAGTACTTTGGAAAATACCGCTTTGGCAGGAACATGGCAAAGGCAGCCATAAAAACCCATAATATGGCCAATTCATCCAGCAACTGTCCTAAAATATAAATGCAGACATTAATATTGCATGATACTTCTGACAACAGTAAAAAAATATTGAGACAGCCTGTGTTGTGAATTAAATTTAACAATTGTCTGCACAAATATGAATTCTACAATCTATTTTTAAAACAAAAAAAATGCTTTTATACATTTAAGCATTAATTGTTGTAAATATTAATAGGTCTTACCAACAAGACTTAATGTTGCATGGAAGTATGCCGAGCTGAGACCTACCACCATCAATAAAATCCATAGAACATTAATAGCGGGGTTAAAAAACTTGGCATACTCCTGGAACAGGTGGATGAGCACCGGTGGGAACAAGAAAAAAAGGATATTGCTTACCTGTAAACAAACATAACTTTAAAATATACTACAATACTGTCTAATGTTAAAATAAAATTTGAAGTCTTATGAAAAAGTAATTTTTTTCTTTTAAAACGTAACATCACGCCTGTTATCCCCGAAGAGGTAGGCAGGGGAGTGTAGAACACTCCCACAATTCACCGGTTGCGTTTACGTTTTTTACGTTTACGTTTACGGTTTTTTATTTTAATATGAGTATATAGGAAATAATGACTAAAATCTATGTTTATAGAAATAAAATTACATTGCAAAAATACTAGTGTTTAATTAAACAAGTAGAAAAGTTCAATTATTGATTACAGGAAATGTTTTTATCCATAAACTAATATTTATAAAACAGTTTTGGTATAATCGTACCAAGGTGTATGTATGTCATATTTAATGAATTTTAAAATTATTTCGCACCTCTTTTGTTTGGATTTTTGTATTATATAGGCATATAAGATTACTTACAGTATTTACGAATTCTGCTATAACTGGCGATATTGAATAATTTGACTCACACCAATCTACAGGAGAGCTACCGCGCTCTAAATGAGACCACATTTTGCGTTTTGGAACTTCTTTGTTTGCAACACACAAATAAAATTTAATTATTTATGATACAATACCAACATTAAATTAAAATCAGCTATTTTTTACTGTTTAATAAATCTCATTATTTTATTATACAATTTTCATATGAAATAAATAAATTTACGATGTTTATTGTAATAAATCGTTACACTACGTATAACTATCACGACAGCCTCGCGGCGAATAAACTTGTGGTAAAAATAAATAATCTGTCAGTGTCAAGCTAATCTGACAGAAATGTTACTTGACAGTTCAATTATCTATGGTCAAAATGACAGTCAGAATTAATACACAGATTATTACAGTAAGAATAATGTTGCCAAATGCGACCGAAAATACATAATAAAATATTACATTATAAAGGTTGGAAAGATGATAGCGCATGAGCTTTAAATAAAATGAGTACGCACTCAACTTGATGAAAATCCTTGGGTTGTTTTTTTTTCCTTTTTATCGTTTCGCTGTTGAAACACGGACCTGCTCTCATTATGAGAGAATTAAGGTCATAGTCGGCTATTCTGAATACTTTTAACAAGAGCGTCTCTAGATTGCACGACAAATCGTACAATCTAGGCAACGAGTATCTCCAATAATCCAAGTAATCTCCAAAGAGTATATATAGCGAAGCTGAGATATATTTGCAAGAGCTATATGGGTCTACATGATTTAAAGTACGAGTTTTAAAAAGAATGAAATATTTATACTATTAAAAGCACCCTAGCATTATCCACGGCTTGGGGTTCTCGTATTTAACGGTATAGCGCTGTATCTTGAGAAGCGCTTAAGTTATCTTATTAATATTGTTTACCTGAACATCTAAGGAACCTAAAAGGAACTAAATCAACGCTCCAGTCAGTATTAAGACAGATAACTATATTTTATACATTTAGTTGTTAAGCAAGAAATAATGACGGTCAGGTCTGTGGATGCACCGTAGTCTTAAATAAAGTTTTAGGCCTCCCTATCTGTTAATTGCTTTGCGACTTATATCTATATATACCTACCTACAGACAGCTCATGGGCTAATAGATTGCAACGATTTTTTATTGATCACTGGTTCAACCTGACAAATTTAACAATGCGTATTAAATTTTAAAGTTTACGGGTCACCACTTCATTGTTTTGAAATACACTGTTTCAATTTACGTTTTGAGGAGGAGGCCGGTCTTCATAATGACCAATCATAGCGATGTAACAAGTTAGTAAATTGTCCAAATATGTATTTAGTACCTATAGGTAACATTCAACCCGTGCACGATCACTTGAATCCTCCGTGACGACGTTACAACGGTGTGTTTGTAGTACTAAGAAAACCTTTCATCACATCTTTAATACCCTACGAGAGATGGTTAGTAACAATATAATTCTATTTAGATTGATTAAGCACATAATCGTTACATCACATCTATAATCCCTGAAGAGGTAGGCAGAGGAGTGTAGTATAATCCCACGTTTCACCAGTTACGTTTAGGTCTCTATATGGAATAGGTGGTGAGCCTATTGCCATACACCGGGCACATACCCGAACTCCGAGCCACGAATAGAAAATCAAAATTACAAAAATCCTATAGTGTGTGACCCGAGACTTGGACCCAGGACCTCCTGATCGGCAGTGGCGTTTACAACCAACACGACCAACGAGGCAATTATGGACATTATTTAATAATTGAACGATCATATTATGTACCTAACTACATGTAATACATAAAAGACGCAAATCTCATATGTTTGTTTAGATATAGCTACATAATGTTTGAAAAAATAAGTGTTTCGTTTGACAATAATTTTGTTTATTAGAATTACATGTTTATATGACGAATAAAGACGATTTAATTTTAACATAATCACATTCGTTTCAGATGATTCAGCGACTGAACTAGATTTTTCAGAACATTGGTCATGTTTCAATATCGAACAAGAAATTTCACGAGGAGCGCACCTTCGTCAAAAGAAAACGAAAGCAATCGTGTCGGAATACGACTTGTTTAATGTTAATTTTAACACTCCGTCATGTTCTAAAAGGTATTACGAAGTTGTATTTTAATTTTGGTACCTATAACAAATCAAAAAAATGCGTTTTCAAAGCCTGCAACGCATTAGGCACTGCCCCGGTGTTGATAGACGATGGTAATCACTTACCGTCAAACGGCCCATCGACCTGTTTGCGAGATTAAATATAAAAAAGAGAGTTCAAATTTTAAAAGATGGTAAAAAAATTAATATGTTATTATTTTACGTACATACATTACATTAACGTAGTTTTAAGGAACCGGCCCTAAGTTGTACACGTTTCGTTACAAAGTTTTGCTACACCGTTATACCAAGTGATATTTAAAATAACCTTTATCATTAAAAAAAAAATTCTAGCCAGGATACCAGAATGGTCTTAACCCTTCTCGTTTCGATAGGAGACTCATGTGTCTAAAAATGGAACGATAAAACATTGACACAGCTTCGTTGGCGGTAATTTTTTTTTTTAAGTAGGTATAGATGTGAATAAATAATTTGGATAAATCGGGATACCTAATCTCCTTCACTCGCAGGAGACATCGCATTCGGAAAAGGACCAAGGAAGGACATTCAAGTAATACTTCTAAAAGGAAAGCCAAGGATCAACAATGCCATCTTAGAGTCATAGAGTTAGCCGTGCCATCAAAACGATATTGTTTAAATGTTTTGAAAAATCACTGCCACACGCTACCTGACTATATGGTAACTTTACATAACTCTAGTTCAACTAAATTTGATCGATAGTTTTTTTTTAGTTTAAACCTATGTATATAAACTTTTGCAAGCAACTCGAGGGCGAAGGTTGTACCTAACAAAGTCGACACTTACCTATTTTAGGAATTACTTAGTTTGTTGTAATCGCTGTGGTGGGACCCAAGTTACAGTTGTAAATGTTTCTCACAGGTCGAGCGATTAAAGCAACGTATTATGGATGAAAAGGCAATCGTTCAGATTTCAGACGCGGCTAGACATTTTAAAAATAGAAAGGGCTTATTAAAAAAGAGGTAATCAATATTTGTAATTTTTTGATTACAAAGAAATCGAAGATCTGGTTTTCTTCTTGACTACCTCGTTGGTCGTGTTAGTTGCAAACGCGATTGCCGATTGAGAAGTCTTGGATTCAAATCCCGGTTCGGGCACTACTGGATTTTCTAGTCTCGGCGTCTGGATATGTGCCTGATATGTAGCAATAGGCTCACCACCTATTCCACAGTGGGGCGTAAACGTAACTGGGTAAACGTGGGAGTGTACCACACTCCTCTATCTACCTCTTCGGGGATTATAGGCGTGAAGTTACGTTTATTTTGTCCGTCCTTCTTTACTTGATTCCAGTAACATGTAGATCCACGCAATTTCAATAATGTTCATACATGCTATCGCATCACCAACCTGTCGCAATCCACTTATAGGACATTGATTAGGGATCGCAAGCACAGCTTTAAGCAGCGCCAACACTTAATATTTGTATTACATTTGTCATGGGTAGGTACCTACTAACAGTTTTTGGCAGTGATTGATAACATAGATATTATCGACTTTTTTGCTATTACGTTACAATTAAAATCATGTCTGTTCATGAATTTATTTCAGCGCCGGTTTAGTCGCCTCTTACAACATTCTGTATAATCGGGTCTTTTTCGGGGAACGTATTCTTACTCCGCCTCGAATCGGCACGGCGGAAATTATTTTCCTACAAAGTTGTTAGAAAAATAGTTATGAGATTGTAAGCGGAGAATAACATATTATACCGTTTTTCAGGAAACAAAAATTATCCGTTCAAAATTCCAATAACTCACGATACATGGATTTGTGCGCAATATTTGGATATAAAATAACACGAAAATTAATGACACCCATGTACATAATATTAAATAGCGAGTAAGTTACGTTTTAAATTTCTAGTTCTACGTAATGCTTTTGTATGTTCTTTTAATCTCCGATAAAACAATAAAGTAAATTGTCGTACTTACCTACAAGCTAGCTAAAAACGTTCAATTAAAACAGATTTAACACTAAGACTACCCGTACTCATTGTATATTTTAGATTAAAAAATATATGCCACGTCGTCAGCAACGAAATTAATCATATTATAGGAAACGACAAAAATGACAAACAGATTAATAAAAAGGATAAAATACTGGCTGAAATGTCAAAGAAGGTACACAATATTAAGTATTAAATATTTATGTTCATTTTAAAAAATCGTTGGTTCACATTTATGTTTTTAAATTATTAAAATAATAAAACTTATTCTTATATTAAGGTTACAATTTGGATTGCTGGTATTCTTGAGGAAACAGCGTACCGAGAATTGTTGGAACAACTTCACGGTAAGTAATCAACTATTATGAGCTTGTCTTAAACATACATATAATGTACGGTTTCATTTTATTCTTATATTTTTCAGATTTAGAGGAAGAAGAAGGACCTGTGTTGGATTTAGTTGATGAATTAATCGACAACCTTCAGGTTTTTAATGCTGAAATTATTAATATTTACTTCTTAACTTGTTAAAAATGGAATTATGATAGCGGTTTATTTTGTTGTCATTTACAGATCTCCAGTAAATCGTCTAGTTCAACAGAGTTCGATGCTGATAGTGACGAAGATAATGCTGTTAGTAAATTATCTGCTACAGAAGACAATTCAATGGCAGTAACCGATATTGACGAGGACAATACTGTCAGTAAATTATCTTCTACAGAAGACAATTCGATGTCAGTAACCGATATTGACGAGGACAATGCTGTCAGGAAATTATCTGCTACAGAAGAGAACGCGATGTCAGTTGCCGATATTGACGACGACAATGCTGTCAGTAAATTATATTCTACAGAAGACAATTCGGTCCTTACTGACATTAACGAGAACGATAAAAATGGTTCCGCAAATATTGATGAACTTGGAACCGAAATAAATGACGAATTCAATTTCGAAAATGACAATAACGATACAACAGATATGAAAGGCGATTTGAAGCGTCTGTTAGAAGAAACAATAGATTCCATACTCCACGATACCAGTGATCTCGAAATAAACGATAATGGTTTGATAGCTACTAGTGCTAAAACGAACCTCCCATTAAACATTCCAAATACCAGTCATGAGTCGTTAAATGTCGACATAATTAATAAATATTCTCCACCCACTGCCGACGAAAATGACAATATTAATAGGATTTCTTCGTTAGATAAAATATTAGATAATGAGATTATAGATGACACTAATGAAAATCCAGTCGAACCTGACTCAACCGCCGAAGATATTCAAGAGCAAGCAAAGGGCACTGAATTAGAAAATGAAGCAATCACAGATGAAGAGACCGGTAATCTTGAAGACCTTGACGAAGTAATTAAAAAAGTTAAATTTTCTGATATAAATATTGGTAATAAAATACTACTATTTTTACGTCCAATGTTCAAAGGCAATTGGACGTGCCGAAAGGATTTACTTACTGTAATAACTTTTTTTATTTAATTTGCAGACGTTCAACAATACAAGGCTAGAATAAATAAGTAAGAAATATTTTCACTACTTAAGAAACGTAGGTAACATTACATTACATAAAATATATTTACAATGTATTTACTACCTTTTGTAATAGGTATTCGTCTAAACTAAAATCGGATCATAAGGAGCTAGGTTGGACACCATCTTATGAGAATATTTCATCGCGCATTCATGTTGCTCCACCAAATCAAAATCTGTTAAGTAAGCTTCTAAGCTTAATATCTTATAATATGTTTATGTTAAATCTTATAATATGACTCTAAATTTTATGCATTTTTGTAGGTTTCCTTGATGAAATATGGCCTGAAAATATTTTAACTCCTTTGCTTAAAGCAACCGAAAGTGTTAGTAAATCGGTGACGTCTTTAGGAAGAATCCTTGAATATGACGAACTTAGCGTAATTTCACATGATAAGAATTCAGTTGATGTACTCGAACCAACCGAATGCGTCTTAATACCGACGAACGACAACAAGCTAGTCCAAAATATTAAGGATAATTCTGACTTCGAGATAATAGATAACGAATTTGCCAACGAAGCGTTTGTTAAAGATACACAACAAGACAGTGTCATAAAAACATCTTTGAACATAACCCAAATAAAAGAAGAACATCCACCTGAAATTCACCTATCACACGAAAATATGCTGTTGGACTTACAAGAAATTATACATGATTTTGAAGATTTTAAGATTGTCGAATCTAACACTTGTTCACAATCCGATCCAAAAACACCTCCAAATGAATCAACAATAGCTATACCAAAAGAAAGTGGTGATCATATTAATACTGATATCACACCTATAACAGTAAACAAAAAAGTTCAAACCGATCATTGCTTAAAAACTTTTGATAGGGGTAAGACATTAATTCTAATAATAAAAACTACAGAACTAAAGAACTAATTAGAAAATTACTTTATCAACCTTATATAAAACAATGCTTACAATACTTAGTTTATGTAATCTTATATAGCTTACAGACACTAGAATATATATAATAATAATTTATTAATACATTAATAAACCCAATTGCAGATGACAATTATGATCAAATTAATGTACGTAAATGGTGTCAGGGTTTGGAAAATGTAACCATAAATTTGGAATTGTGGCTAGCATGGATTCAAACTGTTTGCTTAAAAGTCCTACTTTTAAAACAAGAAGGTTTGTACTATTTTACATAGGTACACTCATTCAACAAAACATGACTTCACATGTGTATTTCATCTGTATGAGGGCAAGGGCAAAGCAGAGAAGTATACTGCACTCTCAGATCTCATTGTTGAGGGTGAACCTATTGCGATACACCGGGCACAAATCGAAATGATAATC
Organism: Jemadia pseudognetus; assembly: GCA_018244755.1. Taxonomy (NCBI): domain Eukaryota; kingdom Metazoa; phylum Arthropoda; class Insecta; order Lepidoptera; family Hesperiidae; genus Jemadia; species Jemadia pseudognetus. Next base: position 10,111 of record DWTO01000273.1, read on the forward strand.
CTGATAGGGACTGACTGGGAAGTCTCATTTCAATAATACTTTGCCCGACAAGGACATTGATTCAAGGACCTATGGTTAAGTTATCGCTTTTGCAACCATTTAATCAACAAGGCAGACAAATAGGCAGTCTATTTGTAAATTTATCTTTCAATAATAATAATTAGCATTTTTATTAAATTAATCCTTGTTTCGTTATTAGAAAAATGGTGCATTAATTGTCAATGTGTAAGAGTTCAAGCAAATAAATGGATCACATTAAAGAAAAACATAAACTTCGATGTACAATTATGGTCCGAATTATGTAACAATTTGAGACATGGATTAAAGAAATATGAAAGACTTAATCAGATGAAACACAAGGTACTAAAGATGGAATTTGATCAAATTTATTAAAATATTGATAGTTATAATTGATCACACACTGCAGCTGATCTAATTGGGTTGCAGTTACCGAGCGAAAATGCTCCCATTGGCTTATGTTTATTATATTATGTAGAATCTGGATGGTGAGGTTGTCAGGCCCCATACAATTATAAAAATAATTATTTGAGGAAAAGGGGGTATAGATATATAATAAATCTTCTCATTACTATCATAGCGTTTTTCAAAATGATTCCTTTTATATATTGTTCTGACATATGTCACGTGACGTCATCTGCCGACAGACGCCATCTGGCGAGCAGAGAACGATATTAATACTAGTTGCGTCAATAAATGACACATGACATTGCCAGCGAACCAGTACGCCCTCTAGCGACGATAACAGATACCATACTTAGGATCAACATAAAGCATTGATTTAAATGATGTCATGATGGTACTGTGACCTACTATCATTCATTATAATTACAATCACAAAATCTTGTTTCAGGCACAATCACTTTCAGCAAAGAAAAAGATATATTGCAGTTGTAAATGTGACCGTAACTTTAATAATAATATATTGTGGTCACAAATGTTAACTGGAATAAACAATAGGGAGGTTATGAAATCTTCTGAAAAAAATATCTTCTGAATCTATCTAATAGTCTGAAAAAAATATCCTTAGATTCCATGAAGTCACAATACACCAATATATAGTCTAATCTTTATAGAATTTATTATTTACACATTATTAATATCACATTTTGGTCTTGTTGTATTATTTAAAATGTACATTTACTTGATTGAAATCATACTTCCGTATATACGAATCTCTACAGGCAGCAAATATCCATTTGCCATTAAATGATAGGTCCCTTATGCCATCACAATCAGAACCTGTCAACTGTACTCTTATATTTTCAAATGCTTCTTGTAATGACATCACAGTACAACTTCCATCTTGCCGGCCAACTAGGTACAACTGGTTGGACAATAATGCCATACTTAAAACTGGATTAGCTGATTCATGTATTTCCTTTAATATGGTTCCATCATGAACACTCAAGTATATTATCTGTAAATAAACAATTATTTTTAAAATATACACAATAAAATAAACAATATACATATATGTATAAGGCTGAATACAAGTATCATGAGAATCACTCACTTTTCCATTATTGCATCCCAATATCACAGTGTGTTCATTGACAATACAAGCATTGCAAGGTGAATGCAGTTGTTTTTGCCAAACTTCTTCTCTCTTGGCAACATGTGTGCAAATGACTGATCCACTCTCACAGCCCACTAGTAGCAGTTTGTTGCCAGTGCCCACCTGAAGAGATATTAAATTAGGAACAGAGTAAGAATATAATCCTCGACCCCATGCCGGGATATAAGGTTACAAGGATTAGGATACAAGGTCAGGAGAGGTCTATATCCAGCAGTGGACTGCAGTAGGCTAAAGATGATGATGAGTATTGATACATACATTGGGAAAACTAAATACATACATATATATTAAAAAGAAGGTTTATATAAACTCAATTTGATATATGAACCTTATTGTTGGGAGTTAATAAAAAAAATACAGAATAGATAAAAGCTAGTCATGATAAGTAAAAAAACCTTATGTGGTTTACAATGGTGCATGATTTAACAATGTTTTTGTTTGTTATAATTGATGCTGTAGTTGACAGATAGAAATTGCAGATATGAATTACTTTACCAAAATATATTAGTAATAAAGTACCTCAATCCTGTAATTTAATCTTACCTCTCTGTCATTTTCTACTTCCACTTCTTCAGACATTGTACTTAAAGCACAACAATTTATAGGACCGCAACCCTCCAAGATACTATCTAAGCAGTTCGATTCTCCTACATCCCACAATTTTGCTGAGCCGTCCCTGGATAAGATGCAAAGGACAATTTGTATTAAAATAACTGGGAAATATATGTGAATTGAAGTGCTCAAAAATACTAAAATATCCAACAAATACAAAGAACATATTATCAGCCTAGGTAATGTGTTTTTATGGGTTTAGTGATATAATAAGTGTCAAGCAAATAGTAAGTGTCAAGAGTGCCTTTTTAAAATACAATTGATGTACCATTGCATTTTTAAAAAGTAGAGATTTTCTGCAAGGTATATTTTCTACTAAAACTAATCTATATATGGTCACAGTCACAAGTCTCCTCATACAATGATAAGGTTAAGGCCATAGTCTACAATGGTGGTTAAGTGTAAGTTTGCAGAAAAGATTAATTTATTGGAAAGTGTGCAAATATGTGAAACAGATTTACAAAGATGATATGTTTGAAAATGGTAATCAAGTACATTATAATTAATGGCTTAGTTGTTAAGCCCTTATATACATATACACTAATTCACACCAAAATAGCTAGGTGAAATATTTTCAATGTCCAACCTCAGGACACAATTCTACTGCAAGTCAATCTTAAATATAAAATTCTTGTGTCACAGTGTTTGTTATCAAACTCCTCTGAAATGACTCAACCAATTCTCATGAAATTTTGTGTACATCTCAGGTAGGTTTGAGAATAGGTCAACATCTCTTTTACATACGCCTAAATGTTAAGGGTGGTTGACCCCTTAATTTTTTTTTGGTTTTTTTAGACAAGTTTTTCAAAAGCGAAAATCCTTGAAAAGGTGGTACAGAGTTTTCCGGGTCAGCTAGTATTACTACTAACAAAGTACAAGATAAGGTCTAATTAGACCTTGTAACTCATATGTAGGCTCTCAGTGTGCTTAGTTATTTGTTGGTTTTATGGATCAAGTACTTACTTGCTAACAGTAACAACATTCCTGCCTTTCTCAACTATACAGATATCTGCTACAGACATTTTGTGACCTATTAATGTGACAGGGTTTATGCCAGACTCGGCAGACCAGATTCTAGAAGATCCATCCGCACCAGCGGATATCACCACAATGCCTGAGGGGAAGAATCTACACTTGTACACTGGTCCGCCATGGCCCTTTAGATTCAATAGTTGTTCATCTGAAAAATAATATATATGAAAATACTGAAATCAGTCCAATTCTTATGAATACCATTAATAAACTCATGTATGTATATTAATTTATAGTAATAATAACTAAAATTTATATTTTGTTCAGATAGTTATTGTTACCCTTCTAAAAGTATAATCAACTAACTCTGATATAATTTTAATCGGAAATTTTAGAGGAGTAATTCAATTTGACTAGAATATAGGAATTGACATTAACCAGACATTTTTATTAGGCTGATCAATAATATCATTCCTCTTCCTATAGCAGTCCTGCAACCATTAAATACTATCTTATCTTATTAAAAGCTATTCCAACAGTCTGGTTCATGGTCAGTTACAGAACTTCATGGGCAGCAGTATCCAGTAATAACTACTGCCCACATATTGACATAAAAATAATTCAAATCAATCAGTCTTTTGTAATTTCTACATCCATACAAAGTATAAATTTTTCTTCTTCAATTATTTTCAATTATCTTCAATTCTAATTCAATTATCTTCAATTCAATATACTTAATAAATTGGGAGTGTATGGATGATAACTTACTTGTCCTGCTGTCCCATATCAATAACTTGTCTCCCTCACAGGAAGATACAGCTAATGCACTCTCTGCTGTTGAAACTGATAGAACTGCTTTATTATGAACATTATGAGCCTTAGTTGGAGCCACAAAAACAACTTTCAGGCCAGAATCTACATGTTTCACCACAAGACTCAGACTGCTGTGAGAAATGTACAGATATTCTTCTGGTAAATTTATTTTAATCTTTCCATCGGTGCGATTAATGGATGTAGTTAATTTACCATGATCGCTACTCTTATGCAAATACTTAGAAGATATCCACGCTTCACCATGCGGCAATCTGCAAAGTTGGATTTTAATAGGTATTAAAAAAATTGTGTTTTTATATACGGACTAATAATAACCAGTTCTCTGTCACGTACCTGATCACGTCATTCCAATCACACTGAATTGTGACCACAGGCAGTAAATTTGACATTGTAGATGAACGTAAAGCTAAATATTATGACCCTTAACGAAAACTATAAAAAGGATGAGTTGAGATATGTTTAATCGTATGCCAATACCAACCGCAGGTACCTACTTGAATATTACATATAAAAGCACTACATCAGACAGGTAGAATTGAAGGCAGTATTATGTATGTTCTTTACTGCTGAAGTGTTGAAGGTAAACAATGATAGATGATCAATGAACTTTCAATTATTGACCGACTGATTACCAGTGACAGTTTGACATGTGACAGCTGACTATTGTCAGAAAAGGTGTTATTGTTAATAATGTTACCAAAAGTTCGACCACAATAATATTTGCCAAATGAAAGTTTGTAATAGCCATTTTGTTGTTGTTGTAATAACCAGCTTATAAATAGCCATGTTAATGATATCAATAATATATTTAATGATTTTATAATTAGTCCTTACATGATCTACGTAGTTCATTCAATATTTTGTTACATAGTTATATGTTATAATTTGTTACATAGTTATATGTTATAATTTATTATATTATGTATAAACATCTACAACAATATATATAAGCATCCATGTAAAACAATTTCTTGTACTAAGTTCTAAATGGAAATTATACTTTAGGTAAAATAAGTATTACTGTTTATCAAAATCATGTGCTTGTGTAAAATAGATTTTATTGTTCCTTGGCATCTGGCAACTTTTTATTTATAATATTCCGTAAGTGACCATTAGCATTGGGTAACTCTACTATATTTTTTGCAGTACAGTGAGCGCAGTATAGTCCATGTACAGTCTGTGGGTGACTATTGTTTTGCTAATATATTATTGTTTCGGAGCAAAGTAAATAAAACATTTAACAGCAAATCGCACGTATCAAAACTTTAGTTGTATAAGTGATGTCATGTTTTATTAGATTACAATATAAAAATGCATTTTTCAATTCCTGATCTGCAACAGTTCCGTGACGACAATGGGATCACTTACACGGTATAATAACATCTTTATTTATGTAATAATAGTTAAGATAAGGCTATTTTATGTTCATTAAGACCCTGAGTTGAAATAAAAGTATGTGCACACATATGAGTACTCAAATATAATGATTATAAGACTACATGAACTGACAGCTGTTCAATAAAGATTCGTTATTAATGATGTATTTAATTTTAGGGCTACAATATTTATATTGATGGAGTATTCCATTGCACTGCCCGGTACAAGCAACTGCTCAGTCTGCATGAGCAACTTCAAGCTCACCACTCCTACTACAAACTGCCACAGTTCCCACCAAAGAAGTTGTTTCTCACGAGTTCACAACTTGAAGAGCGAAGAATTTTATTAGAGAAATATATACAACTAGGTATGTTTTAATACATTAAAAACGGATAAGTAAGAATCCCATTAGATTAATTGCATAAATCATGTTAACATTTAAAAAGACTTCCAAATTAATTTTTAATTAATGTGATTTATTTTATTAGAGTGTTGTCTATATTCCTTCTACTTTTTTGTAACTATTTTCTACCATATTTTAATATTTCTTACAGTTGGGCAAAATCCTGCGCTAGCAAATTCAGACATACTCATCACATTCCTATTCTCCGCACAACAAGAGACACACAGTGTAAAAGTGCATGAAGTAGATATTGAAATATCTCTGATGAATGGTTACAGAATACCTCTGTCCGTATCTTCGACTGACTCCTCTAGTACAGTCTTGGATATTGCTTGCAACTATATTAACTTAACAAAAGAACTGACTAAATATTTCTCTTTATACTTGTTCAACTGGAGCTGTGCCAAAGATGGACAACCATCATTGAAGAAGCTGGAAGAATACGAATCTCCTTATATATCACAGAAATATGTTAGACCAGAGGACAAAATTGTACTTCGCAAATGGTAAAATTATATCTAAAAAGTATTTTGTACTGGACATTAGAACCGCACAGCTCTCTAGTACTTATACAATGTTTTCCTGTTATTTTTCCAATGTAGATTCATGTAATTCACTTTAATTAAAATAACAGTATCACACAATACAGTTTTAAAATTATTTCTTTGCAATTTCAGTTATTGGGATCCATGTTATGATCACGACTTAATGACAGACAGAGTCTCATTAGACTTGCTGTATTTACAAGTAATAGAAGACATAGACTTGGGCTGGATAGCAGCAGATCCTCAAACAAAAGACATCCTGAGTTCGTATGAGGCAAAGAAGCAAAAACGAGAGGTAATATTTATTAACAAACACCTTAGGTGATGTATGTATAGTGCAATGATATTATTGTTATAGATCATCATTATCAGCCTATCTCAATCCATTGTTAGACACAGGCCTTCTCCAAAGAGCGCCACTGCACCTAGTCCTTCGCTTGCCACATGCAAATTTTATTAATAATTTTTAGCAATCTTTTATTTAAATTTTTTACTGTCTTGTTGGTCGTGTTGATTGCAAGTGTGAGAGCCATTCAAGAGGTCCTGGATTCAAATTCCAAGTATTCAATTTTTCCAACTTAGTTTACTATTAGTCTGGATATGTGGATATTCCATAGAGGGACATAGACATAACTGGTGATACATGGGTGTAATACACTCCTCTGTCTAGACCTTCGGGGACTACAAGCATGATGTTATGTTATTTTAACATCTTGCTCCCAATTGTTGGAAGTTTATTTCTTCATGTTACCTAAATCTCAACATTTGGCCCTGATACAGTCTTATCTTTTGTACATGTCAATGATCTTTCTTTTGTGTCCTCTTAACATTTTATGTGTTGTTTACTTCTTATTCACACACATATCTGTGCAATTTTGCTAAGCATGAATTTTATCTCTGCTATAATATGTTCAAAGATATAAAATGTTCCAAATTACATTAGCAAAATGTACGGTTGTATAGATAGACCCTTGAATATGTTATGAAACCCTCGAAGGGATATACACATACCCGCAGGATAAAAATGTACACTATGACTACATATGTCATACATACATACACTACATAATATGTTAATATGCATGAAATAAATTCCTTGAATCAAACAATTTGTAATTGTTAGAGTTGATATGATATTTTAGTAATTTCTATTGTGAAATCATATCGATTGGTAATAATATTAGTGATTGATATGGCACTCGTTATTGCAGTCATTTGGTAATTTTATCATATTTATTGTCATATCGATTAGTATTGCATGATAAAATGGTGATTCATAGTAGGTGCAAACATATTGATGTATTCAATTTCACACAAGCCCAGTGATGATCTCAGTTTGTGTGTCTGCTTGTTGAATCATTTGTTTATTTCATGGATCAATTTATTTTGTGTCTGTCAATTGTTGAAGAAAATTCATAGCATTTTATTAATTTTTATAACATTATGCGAAATGGGTGTAGTTTCTTAGGTAAGGCATTTTTTTGCGGCCAATGCAGGGTGATGGTGAGAATATGCTTTAGCCACAACAAAGCCATCTGCAATATATTTATTATGTATCAATATACAGTAGGTACTAAACTTATTTTTTATTAGACAAACGTGATCTGGAGAAGTCTTTGTGCAAAACATGTAATAAAAGGTACTCGCGAAAGGCACGTACAACTACCTCTACTCTTTCAAAACCCAACTGAAATCGATGCACTCAGAGGAGTTTGGTTTATTCGAAATCGCGAATCAATCAATTTTCATTCATTTATGAACTAAAAATTTGAGTATCTTAAACAAATCCTAAAGTTGGCATCCTCAGATGTCAAAATGATCGCATCCGCAGCACCCCTTATATTACATGAACACATTTACATACATATCTTCACACCAGGTCTCTTACGAGGTAGGCAGAGAGCACCGAGTGACATTATCTAGATATAAATGTATATAGATACATACAGATATAAATATATGCCAATCTAATGTATGTATATGATAAACGCTTGTCAGATTCAACTATTGCAAACAAAGGACACATACATACTTTGTATTTTTAATTGTGCACTGTGATACATGTGGCATTATCTCTCTTGTTACATGTTGTATACAAGGTGAACAACTTGAGATATAAGTTTTATAATATAGCTAATGTACTAGGTTGCTTCTTACCTGTTTTATGATTAGACTAAAGAGTAATACAGTGTTGTATTTTCTTTGAGGTATTAATAATAACTAGAAAACATGGCACATGAAATTTGATTCGACATTTTTATTTACTTTTACGAATGGCTGCAAGGGCGACTGTCGACCGGTTATTCTGACTTTGGTTTTATAGTAGAAATTGCTAATATTGGCTCGAAATCTGGATTTGTGTGCGGTGTAAGGAATAGATTCACCATCTATTCCATAGTTGTACGTCATCCTCTGCAGGCGTCATGTTACGCTGTCACGTATTTAGTTTTTCTTTGATATTATTAGGTTTAGAATTTACGGAAACATCTCTTTTAGTAACAGTTACTTAAAGAACTTATATTTACTTGTCTGATAAAAAGCACGTAAGGAACGGGTTCTTGTACGCTTTTCAATGTATGTTAAATCGCGATTATACATTCGTGGTTTAGAAAATTAAATAATACCTACATTATTTTTATAGTACATTGAGCTGGCACGCACGCTCAGGCACTACGGTCGGATACCGGCCGGCGAGGCGGTGACAGACGCGTGCAATGTGGCCGGCGAGGCGGAGGGCAGTTGTCGAGTGCGCGTGTCGCTCGCCTCCAAGGAGCTCACGCTGATCAGCGTCACGCACCCCGCGCGCGAACAGCGCTACAAAGTCACCAGGATGCGATGCTGGAGGATCACCACCTTGCACAATGTAAGTGGCAATGTGAATAAATTTAACTTCATTCAGTATGTTGTATTCATTATAATACGCATAAATCAACTTGGCACTCGCGCGGATTGGGCTTCCCCTTCCACTATCTGACTCCGCTTACCAATGTTTACCGCTCACTTTCGAAGCTCACGCACGTCACTAATACGTCATCATAGTGAGGTGTCTAGTTAACTTCTGCGAGTAATAGACCCTAATTAATTTTACCTCGTCCTTAAATGCACATGTTTAAACATATCTGATTTGCATGTAGAAGTTAATTATTAAGATTTTGATTAACTACCTTTTTAAAGAGGTTTTTTAAAATAAACTGACGTACGAAAAAATTTGTGAATTCTACTACATATTTATTAATATTTTATACTTCATTAAATTTGATGTTTGTACAAATTATTACAGGTGGATAACACACAAACCAATGGACATGGCCAGCAATCTTTGATTGAGGAGTGCAATAAAAATTTTGAGCTTTCCTTTGAATATCTATTGAGTAAGGACAATCTAGCATGGATTACATTGAAGACGGAACATGCAATTTTCATAAGTGTTTGCTTGCAGGTAATTATGAGTTTATTTTTCAGATCCATTAAACATTCCACCATTGGAACATTGCTATCCTCTCAGAATAATGGTGACAAGACCATAGTCTGCCACAATGGCCAAGTACGGCTGGGACATTTTAAACACTTTAAAAAACATTTTTTTGTGAATACTAAGGTGTACAGGTTGTCTCACGATGTAGCCTTTAACCTGAATTTGACCCCAGTCTTTCTGAGTAAGAGGTTGAATGTTTAAATATATGAGATTAATATTACTACTTATTTGCAATGCTATCATGAAGTACTCGTTACATTGAATCATTTATTTCTAGCTTATCATTACATAGTTAGGTCACACATTGCAATATAACAATTCTACAGAAAGCTTAATAACCTTTGTGGTTATAGTACCTGTTTTTAACAAAACCAATCAATATATGTAAATCTTTTAATTCAGTATGCATATTAGAGTTAAAAATCTCCTCTTGAAACTGGTCGCTGTTAGAAAAATTCACAGTATGTCAATTGAACAACAAACAAATCATAATGTGTATTAAATTGTAGTACATACTATAAATATAATAAGGAGGTATGCTGTTTGACAGTCGATAGTGGATGAGCTGATGCGGCAGAAGAGCGGCGCTGGGCCGGGCTGGGCGCGCGCGCGGCGCACGGGCCTCACGTACCTGCGCCGGGACGGCTCCAGCCAGCTCGTCACCCCCTCATCCTCCAGCGACACCCTCAGTTCGCATGTAGATATAATGACCATCATTAACATCCACCTATTATTCCACTGTTGGACATGAGTCTCTTCGGAATGAGAGTGTTATGTCTATAGATTTATGGCTGTCTGCTATTATTGAATTTTAGTTTTATGAACACTAGAATTTTTTATTTTTGTCCTTTAATATTTTTTTCTTTAACCTTTAACTTTTTTTTTCCTTTAATATGTTGTTAAGGCCCAAGTAACCTTCTAATTACATAAAGAAGAACCAAAAAAAATTACAATTATTAAATCACACAGTATTACATATTGAATAAATTTCAATATGTAATACATTACAATATTATTTATTTGTAATTTATGTAAAAACAACTATAAATAACAAAATCTATTTATTCGATAAATCATTAAACAGTTTAAAATTGATTTGTTACTTGTGTGTTTCTTGCTGTTTATGTGAAATACTGAAATATCTTTTCAGAATGGAGATTCATACAATTCTGGCAGTTCAAGGGAGATATTTTCAGTGCAGAAATTAACTGAAAAGTTTGCATCTGTTGCTTTTAAGTCAGGACGGGACTGCGTCGAGAATAATGCCTTCGAAGCCATAGGAGATGAAGAATTGTAAATGCTACTGGATTGTCCAAAGATCTGTCATTATTTTAAAAATAATGTATAGATATATGCATGTACATGATATGAACTAATCAAATTATTCCGAATTTTTATATTTGAAGACTTTGTATAAAAATTAGACATAATGTATTAGTTATAAGTGTGTCTCAGGCTAAGAATCTCTTTGTGAAACTTCAAATGTAAAGCCATCAACTTGCCATAACTTTTTCGAATAATGATGATGCTGTATTATGGTTTATACTCGCCATTTTTACTGTAAAACTTTAGGTGATATAGTTTAAATGGAAATCCAGTAAATATTACAATGACTTCAAAGGCAAACTGGAGAACCATATTAATAATAATCATCGTCAGCCTATTGCAGTCCACTGCTGGAAATAGCCCTTCCCTGAGGGGCATGCCCATAATCCCCATGCTGGGCATACAGATTGGAAATCGCAGAGCACAACCTCGCACCACACCTAGACACATAAGCAGCCAGACCTTGTAGCTGTGTCTAGACAGACCGCACGATACCGCGATCTGTTAGCGCCGGGTTTAGTCGAAGGTACAACACCCTATCCCAGCATGGGGAATGTACTCTTACTCCGCCTCGACACGGACTTAATGAACAAGGTTTTATACTGAATACTTTAGGTATAGTATTTTTCGTCCAACTTCTGGTTGAAATCGATATCCAGATCATATCATTGTACTAAATACGCTTTGGAATACCGAAACATTCGTTTTGCATTTTAATTTTCAATAATACATAATACTATATCTATGACTGAACTGTTTTTTACTTGATTTTTTTGTAGGCAAGAATACTATTAAGTATAATAAACAGACAAGTGGCCAATTTATAAACGAATAAGGAATTATATGCACTCTAGGCCTAATTTTTAGACTAATAGCTAGTCAGTAAAAACTCGTTTTTTTGTACATTGTGTCTATATCATTTTTTTTTTACTTTTTAATTTTTCGTGTACTTTTACTTTTATATACAGTCTTTATGAGCTTTATATACTGTAATGCTTCCTTTATTTCGTTATTTTTTATATTAATGTTACACAGTCATGTTATAATTTTCATAGGCAATTTTTTTAAATAAAAAGTTTTTTAAAATAAAACACTAGTAGCTTTTTAGGTGGTCTTTTGTAGGTGACATATTCTACCAATATCACATGATTCTTTGTGTCATTATAATGAAAATATTTGTGTTTTTAATCAGTTTATAGAGTAAGCTAATCTTTATATAAATGGCAGTCACAAAATCATAGACAATTTTGTTAGGTGTGTGTGTTTTTTTTTTTGGTAGAGAAGTTACAACTTAAAGCTCAGATAGTGTTTATTACATTTTTTTGGAAAAATTAATCTATCGGTTTGTCAAGAATCTGGTTGTAATTTTTTTAAAGATGAAAAACTTGTGTAAATGTTTGTTTTAATATTTATATCTGAAATTATTTTAAATGCAAATTGTTTTAATTTTTTCTAATCTAGGTAAATGAACAAATTTAGTTTAATATCATTTTACAAGTGTGTCTTTACAGTTATTTTATATAAAATGGTGTTTTGTTCAAACTTTATATTTGGTTTAGTAGCGATAAAATTAAAGTAATTCTCAGGTCTGGTCCTCAAAGGTATCATGACCAAACCATTTTACAATCTTTTTATTAATCTTAAATTAGATTTGATCAATTTTTAGAACAATTGATGTTATTCAAATGTATATAATAAATTTTAATTGTAATAATGGAATTTCATTGTGTTCAAAATGTTTAATGGTATTTTAAATTGAGTAATGGTTAAAACAAATATGTTTAAACATAATATAACAAATCTACATAATTATATATTGCAGTGGAACTAACTGCACCTAAAATTGAGCACTGTTGGTTTAGTAAAATGTTTGTTATTAAGCATCATTGATAACAATATAAATAGATTTATTTATAACATCTTAATTTTACTTTATTTATATTCATATCAAAATATATTTTGTGGGACCATTCAAGATTTTATTAATTCGGTTTATTTGTTAAAATTTATTTAATCATAATTGAGTTTTTATTTTGTATCTATTAACAATATTGTACTATTTATGTTGTACATTTTGTTTGTTTTGTAAAGTAATATGAAAATAAATATCTTAGTTCTGAATCAATTAGCTTTTTAAATATCCTCGTAGAGTAATAGATTATTATTCTTTAAAAACGTAACATCACGCCTGTTATCCCCGAAGAGGTAGGCAGAGGAGTGTAGAACACTCCCACAATTCACCA
>DWTO01000274.1:0-23413 GCA_018244755.1 Jemadia pseudognetus
CACGCGCGCTTTCCGAACGTACCACGTGGCTGGACAAGATGGCCGACCCGACCTTTCGAAATTGGCGGGAATCGCTTGTAACGGTAATGGCGTCTTTTTACGCTACCTGCTTGCTAATTGGAAATTAGGAGCCTAATGTGTACGGCTTTAATGCCAATGCCTGAATTGTTATTGCCTTCCCGATTTACGAATTTGTTTGTCTCTTCCAATTGACTTCTGGCCGTCTACGACTACCCCTGTTTTTTTAATGCGCTGCTTAGGATTTATTGACACATTCATTTTGTTTTGTGAAGCGATTCTGACTTTAAATTACATTTCACTGCAGTAAAAACATTGAATTTCGTGAACAAATTCATTTTTCTCTTGCACAAGTCAATTCTTTCATCCCTATATTACTTTTGACATATTTACTAAATAGATAATATGAAATGTTGTGTATTAACTAAGATATTTTTAGATAACTGAACTCGCTATAACTAGCTATATTATTACAAGCTTTGAAATATTACCCTTATAGTATTCAAGTTTACTCTTATAGTATTCAATAAAAAAAATGTAAGAATGGAATTGAAAAAAAAATTGTAACATTTAAACCATTATGCTCAATATATATTCCATGTTATCCAAACCCTCAACCCAAAAGTGCAAATCCAAACACAGCATCTTGCCCCTAATTCGTAACAAAACTCATTATATTCGGGTTTACTTTATAGTCAACAATATAATTTTAGTATTAAAATTAAACGAGAATAAACATTGTGATCGTTGATTCTAATTAGATCACCTATCTGCGAGCACGCTGGCAAAGATGGCGGCGCGTTCCCGCCATCTGTCGGTTATAAAACGAATTTATTTATACGTCTAATTGCTTCGTACGGCTATGGCGCTATGGCGGACGCGTATGCACTTAATACGGTTAATATTAAAGCTAAAAGCGTGAATCTGCTTAAAACACGTTATTGTACGGAATTGTCGTGAAGTTTTATTGTTAATGAAAGCCACGCTTATGGTATGCGAGTTATAAATATTTATGACATAATATTTAATAGGTGATGCAAATACTTATACATTTGTATAAGTATAATTTTTTATGTGTTTTAAGTCTTACATAGTTTCTTTCAATTATAATGAGTTTTCGTAAATTGGTCCACAACTTTTTCTGTTTAAATTTATGTTGAAATAAATTTAACAACTAATCTTTGTACAGTAACAATTCGCTCAAACCCCAAACATAAGCTTTTAAAAATACTGGGTGGTTATTAAAATTCCCAATTGAAAAAAAAGATTTTCACACTTAAAATAGGATTTTTTTTACATTGTATTTAAAATGAAGGTAAAACGTACGTAACACCTAACAACACGCTTTTAATCCCCGAAGAGGTAGGCAGAGGAATGTAGTACATTCCCACGTTTCACCATTTACGTCCCACTATGGAATAGGTGATGAGTCTATTGTCATATACCAGGCACATATCCAGACTTCGGGCAACTACTAAAAAATCTAAATTGGAAAAATCCAATAGACCCGTTGAAACTGCCACCAATGAAACCTTAAAAAAAATTTAATCTAATAATTTGTATGAATAATAACGAAGAAGAATTTTATAACATAAAGGCTACACATACTAATCAAAAAGCCAAAAGCTTTTGTTTTGAAAATCATCGTCCAGAAAGTGTAATAGATTTAAATATATTACATAGGCACCTACCTACATAATGAAACAAAATAAGAGATTGTCTTACACTAACTTTTACATTATGTAGCCATAAAAATGCAGTTGGGCACACATTTTTAAAATGCTTAATCCATTTTTAATACGCCTCACTCAACAGGTGTACGACCATTAAAACTTTACAGGGCTTACATCATTTACCGCACGCCACACGTTACGCGTCGCGAAGTAAAGGTGGATTAATATGCAAACGTTAATAAACTTCACGAAGCTTGTAATTGTTCGTGTGCCTTGAACAAGACTTCAGAGCCATTCGAATTAAAATGCCAAATACATATTTTATTCCAAGTTGTTGTTTATATTTATAAAGGGATATTTGAATTTTCAAATATCCCTTTATTGTTTAATACTACTACTGTTTTCAATGTTCATATAGACCTATACCTGAATGGATTTTAGTAGTGTAATCTTAATAACTTGATAGTATGTTTGTATTATTAATTAATTTGTATAATGTATTCATTATACGTGTATAAGAACACGTCATTCAATGGTATTACATACGTACGTAACATCACGCCTGTTATCCCTGAAGAGGTAGGCAGATGAGTGTAGAACACTCCCACATTTCACCGGTTACGTTTACGTCCCAATATGGAATAGGTGGTGAGTCTATTGCCATGCACCGAGCACAAATCCAGACTCCGAGACACTATTAGAAATTCTAAATTAGAAAAATTCTATAGTGCCCGACCCGGGAATCGAACCCAGGACCTCCTGATCGTCAGACGCACTTACAACCAACACGACCAATGAGGCACTCTTTTTCACTTCATTCATTTCAGAATTTTTCACTAACTTTACACAAAATTAACTTTTAAACTATGTACTAATTATTCACACATTCACTAAAATACAAAAAATTAAAATAATAAGCAATAAAGTCCTTTTACAAATAAGGCGTGTCATCAAGGTCTAATGTACTTGAAAACTATTTCGAAACTATTCCAAAAATTTAAATAAAAACAAACTCCCACGCACGAAACCAGAAGACTTAAAATTACGGCTTTTTATAATACATACGTATTCATATTGCAACAACTCAAATTCAACCCTATTTCTTTGTTATGTTGTTCTATTTTCTAAAGTATGTGTCTCGCTAACATCGAGGAAAGCAGAAATCAGCAAAAACTTAATCTTTAAAAAAAATAAACATTGTAACTGTACAACGAAAACCAAACCTTATTGTTAGCGTGGTTAGATAATTTATTACACACATCATTAACTATCCAAACATGCCAAGTTACAATCGCTTAAGTCATATTCGCTTATCTCTTTTATTCCGCTAAAAGCATATGTAGGTGAAAGAGATGGGGCGAATTTGAATGTTTCATATAGTTTCTAAAGTTTGCGTTCGGTTCGTACCGTTGTAGCTGGTGAATATCGAAACTCATATCCATAACTAATCGCACGCTACGTTACGTTACGTTTGTAGTTATGGTTTTGAGTCGATATGGTCATATCCGTTTTGCTGTAATGTGATATCGATATGATATGATATGAAGTCATAACCGTTTTTAGTTACGTTTTGATATATCGAACTCATGCCTAATGCGTTTACTATAACACTTGCTTAAAGTTTCACAAGGCGACAATGTGTCGTGACGGCGGGTACGATACAATGTACCTTATTGTGCACAACATACGGGGTATGTTTAAAAAACAATCCAAATGCGAAAACGCATACACGAAAGGCAATGTTATCGCTAAGCTAAGACTCGTTAATAGAAAATTTTTGCTAGAAAACTGAGGAAATCGAATATGGAAACGTACATTTCTATATGACTGTAATTCTTATATTAAAATAACATTTTGTATCTATCATGATTGCTATAAAAGAAAATAAGTATGAACTTTAGTATACCTAGGTGTATAGTTACTAAATACTCTGAGAAAACCAAATCAAAAAATCATAGCAAGCCCTCGCCTACCGACTCGCTCATAAGAAGCGCAACAAAAAAAATCACATTTACCATTTAATTTTCCTTTTGTTCAAATACTATTAACACTTTCATGTACATATTGTATTGCTTCATAGAAGAGTTAATATGTTACAGGTTTGGCGAGGCGTGTGGGAGCCAAGATCTTAATAGCTAGTACTTCAGAAGTGTACGGAGACCCAATGGTGCACCCTCAGCCGGAGTCCTACTGGGGACATGTGAATCCCATAGGTCAGTTATATATATAGAATACTTTGTATATATTATTGTATTTTCGTGATAAGGAAAATAATACTACGGATTTTTTTATTTAAAGAATCGTGATATATTTTACGGTTCATTTTCCTCACAGTCATATATTATATAATGCCTTCAACATACATGAGAATAAAGATCATAGAAAAATACACCCAAGATTGTTCTAATTGCATTTTCTTAAGAAAACGTAACATCACGCCGATAATTCTCGAAAGATAGGCAGAGGAGGGTATTTTGTACAATCGCATATTTCAGCAGTTACGTTCACGTCCCACTACGAAATAGGCGAGGAGGCTATTGCCATACACTGGGCACAAATCACGTCTCCAAACCACTACTACAAATTCATAGTTTAAAAAATCCAACATTCCCCGAGCTGAGATTTGAAGCCGGCGTCTCTCGATCAACGGCCGCTGCTCTCGGAGCGCCGGCGCGGTGTGTCGTTGACCGCGACGCGTGTGACGTGTGACGCGCGGAGCAGGGCCGCGCGCGTGCTACGACGAGGGCAAGCGCGTGGCGGAGACGCTGGCGTACTCGTACGCGAAGCAGGAGAAGGTGTCGGTGCGCGTGGCGCGCATCTTCAACACGTACGGGCCGCGCATGCACGTGTCCGACGGCCGCGTCGTCTCCAACTTCATCATGCAGGCGCTGCAGAATCTTACCATCACGGTCGGTCCTTACTATCTAACTAAAGAGATACTTCAATACTATCCAATTAAATTTGCGGTGTTCTTTGCTCAAAAAGTTATTTTTGTTTGATTTTTATACAAGATACAGACATTTAAAATTAATTGTATTTCGTACGATAACGAAATTGGATACAGCCATGTTTGTAAGTCATACATTTGTAAGCGAAAACTTGATAATATTTCCTCATAATGAAGATTTTCTTAATTTCATCTCGTCTGAGATATTAAAAATATTTGTTCTGCAACAGAAAAAATAAATTTTAATAACATAATTATTTAATATAGCATGATTAACCTACCTACATGATTAACTCTTGTGTATAAACCTCCTTTGGTCAGTGTGGCAGACTATGGATGAGACCCGTATTTAACATTGAAAGGATGAAAAGCTTGATGATAATGAATGGTTTGATTCCACGTTTATTATCCACACCACCAAGCAGTGGAACGCTCTGCCTGCGTCTGTGTTTCCAGCCACATAGAACCTAGGGCTCTTCAAAGCAAGGGTTAATTTAATAAGCTTTTCCTAGGCAAGCGTGCTCCGCCTTAGGACGCGTCTGCGCGCACGTGAGGCGGATACGCTAGCTTATCATATAATAGAAATGAGGAGCAGTGTAAATTATAAATAGTGTGTTCCCGTTGCAGGTGTACGGCAACGGGAAACAGACGCGCTCCTTCTGCTACGTGTCGGACTTGGTTGACTGTCTGCTGGCGTTAATGGCCTCCGAGTACACGCTGCCCGTCAACATCGGGAACCCAGTGGAACACACTATCGAAGGTAAGGTTTCTTTCAGTTCTATCCGTCCTGCGCTTCATTGCTTTTCTTACAAATGAAAATATTACTGGATTTGTTGTTTTTCTTTGATGTACTCTACTCAAGTTACAAAGACTTGATACTATAATAATTTTATACACTGATTCTCTTTACCGTGCCCAAGTCGTGAATACATTTAATGGTAAACTGGTTTACTCGGCTACAACCGGTGCATCCAAAAAGTACAACATCATTGTTTATGTCAATTTTGGGGTCGACTCATGTAGAGCAATTCGTGGCTATCACCACGAATTATATTGATGATTATTTCGAGAAAACATTTTTTATTACACGGACATCTAATCCCCAACTAAGAGCATCTAGAGAGCTTGTGCTCTCAACTCAAATATACTCAAAAAAAGTATATTGTCCACTTAGCTAGCGTGTCAGAGTACTACCTGGACCGTTCTCACTCGAGCAGCGCAATGATAAGAGCGTCGGTGGTGATGACAACACTTCAGTATGAACGTGTCCTACTTCAGAGTTCGCTGTAATCATAAAGAACCTGGTGCCGGGCTGCCGCAGCACGCTGGCCACGCGCGCCGCGCTGGAGGACGACCCGCAGCGGCGCCGCCCCGACATCGCCGTGGCGCAGCGCCACCTCTCCTGGGCGCCCAAGGTCTGTGCAGCACCGCTGCAGCCTCTTGCTCACGTCTTATGAACAAGTAGCAAATAACGACATGAATATGACTAACATAAGACTCGGAGGGATACGGCGTTGTAAAAATAATCTAATTTATAGTCCATCCAGAAAGTTGTGAAAATAAAGGAGGGCGCCACTTTCATTTAGATAGTATCCCCACAGATTTGGACCAAAAAGTTTTGATACTTTATATTTTCTGTTAATATTCTCATATTTAATTTTCATTAGAGAGACAGGCCTTTATTGTTCCCTAACATCTCACACTGTATGTTTGGTCCATTTCCACAGTTTCATATGAACTGTCATCATCTTCACTTAAACTATCATCGCTTAATGAAAGACAACTTTATTTATGTTATGACATAATATTCTTTCATGAACATAATACTCATTCTCGATTTTATTATTAATTTCTATTCATGTAATATATTTTTTATATGGAACTCTCTTGATATAATTTTATTAACGAATGCATTTCATCAAGGTATCTCTGCACGATGGACTCCAGAGAACAATCGACTACTTCAAAGAAGAGCTATCCAGGACCACTTTCCAGAACAACCAGACATACATGAATGTCAAAATAAAGAGTCCGCACTAAGATCTCGCACAGCTGAATCCTCTATTATTGTGATATTAGACTTATGGACCACCACTATCAAGTATGAGCTAGCACACTGTTATGAGAAAGGTTTGGGCAATGGCACTTGCTGCGGCCAGCACCATGTTAACATAGATGTCTCAGAAATATATAATTTCACAATGCTCTATGTCAGAGAGGTCTATCATTTGTTATAATACCAGTCTCTAGCTGGAGTGAAGCTCCACCAGTGTGCTCCACTTGCAGGGAATTGATAGCAGTAAGGTAACAGGATAAAAACACTTCAAATAACTATTACATCTCTGTTTCTTGTCATTAGGGGTGATAAATAATTTAGGAAGATAGTGACCACAGTACCAGTGTCAAGTATTATCTGAGCTATACAGAATTGGAACTGTATGAAAAGTATCCAAGCTTTATTATGTAATAAATGTTGATAGTGGAACCTCAAGTGCTAATGGTGTTCCACCCTCAGCTGACGCTAAAAATTCAATTTGTGCTTCTGGTTTGAACACAGCATATGCCATTATTCTATGTTCACATGTAGTAAAACTTGTATCAATGTTGACTGTCTGTGTGGTTTGTTTATTGACTAGAAGACTCGACCCTCGTGTATCTCGGTATTGCCCCATTATTTCGGGACTTTCCGCGGTCGTGCACGAGCTCCCGCCGGCCTGTATAGGTAATAAATTCGTTAGGTTTGAACATAGAAGTATATATTTTTTTGTTTTGAGTCGCGTTTTGTTTTATCTATTTGTATATTTTAAGGTTTTTTTAGATGAGACTGATGTGGCCAGAGCTTTGCAATTGAATTCGTGCTGCATATTGTATTCTTATCGGTTTATTTTTTATACGCATTGCTTTGGGTGTAATTTGGGTTTTTTTAATTTGTCATAACATAGTGTTAGCGTACTAAAACTGGATTTAGAGTATCCGGCACGCATCTCTAACTTTTGTAAGTTATGTGCCTTTTTATAATCAAACATCACTCGCTGAACGGTGAAGGTGAACATGGATAGAAACGTGCCCGTTTCAGAAAGGAGCTAGGCGCATGAAGTGCTGTTGACCACAGCACTTAGCATTTGACTACTACGGTCTTAGTTTTTAACGACGTTTCAGGCGAATGATAAGCGGACTAAGAGGTCAAACACCTCAGTAATTGGGGGATATAATTGCATTTGAAAACCCTTTTTGTTTATTCGTGCCTTTTTAGATTACTTTACAAAGATTAATTTCACGAATACAAATCGTATTGTTCTTATTAATTAAAATTTGAGATCAAAAATGTACCCACATTCCTAATGTTTTTAATGCTGTTATAATCACAAATGAAGGTGCACCTATTTCTGGAACACAGCAGTGGCCATGAAGCGTAGCCACATGATCTGTTATATTTGCTTGATAATGTAGTGGCACCGTAAGAGATGCGACCATTATGTATGTTATGTAGTTATAATTATGTATTTGTCTTGTTACATATATATTGCTTACAAGAGGGACTCACAAGGAGGCAGACTTAACTAGTTTTTTACCTCAACTTGCTTGTATTATTCTAAGTAAATTTAGAAATTTGAATATTTATGTTACAAATAATTCTATGTTATTTCACCGTTTTTTAATGTAAACTACAGTTTTTGACATGACAACATAAAAGTACACCCAATCTTGTAAACCGATAAATCATATATTATGAAAATAGTTCTTAATGACATTTTCTAATCACTTATTATACGATAATTTTAGGGCGCCACATTTAAAATTCCATTCATACTAAGATACTCTATATTTGTATATGCTATGTACCGTTATAATGACATGTTTTGTCTTTTTTGAGTTTTTACCAACTAACATTAATATTGATTTAAATGTTTTGTTGTGTTAAAAAAAAATAAAACAACTGGTTTTCAGTTAAATTTGTTTCATTTTAGATATTAAATACATTGTGACTAGAAAGATATGTAACATTAAAACTACAATAAATTATTATATGTATAATGTAAAATCAAATGTAGCAGTGATAGCCTAGTGGTTTGAAATTCGACCTCTCACTCTGGGACCCCAGGTACAAATCTTACTGTACACCTTTTAGAAATGTGCGTTTTAAGTTTAAATATCACTTTCTAATGTATCCGTGCCCAGTGCATGGCAATAGGCTCACCACCTATTCCATAGTGGGATGTAAACATAACTGGTGAAACATGGGAGTGTTCTGCACTCCTCTGCCTACCTCTTCGGGGACAACAGGCGTGACGTTACGTTTTTAACATCAAGCCAGTGTCTCCCCGAAGAACTATGCAGAAGAATGCAGTCTCTACACTCCCACATTTCATCTGTTATATTATACATACATAATTATGTACCATCATGGAATACATAGCCAGCCGATTGCCGTACACCAAGCACAAACAGAGACTCCAAACTACTATTAGGAATTTAAAATTAGAAAAACCTTTAAAAGTACCTCACTCGGAAATCAAACCCAAACTTCTTTATTAGTAGTGTGTGTAACCACTGGTTCCTAAGTATTCATTCATCTGTACACCAACATTTTTATTGTATAATTTAATATTTGGAGTGCTTTATATTTTGCGATATAATTTTGGATTGTATAAATATTTATAATTTTTCTAATACAATTTCTCCTAATATACAAAATTCTTCACTGCTGATGCAGAAATCTAACAGATTTAATTTAATGAACACTAACATTTCAATACCTACAGTCTTGTTCAATGTTGCTTAAAGATGTCCATGTGGCGTACATTGCACTTGTAACTGTACTCTCTTCAAATAAATAAGTATCAGTAAAGAAACAACATTCAGTATATCTCCAAAGTAAATGGCAATGTTCTGTTATGATTTTCCTAAGAATTACACACTTGAATTGAATAAATGTTATTAAATGATGGTAAATGGCTATGACCGACATAATGAAAGCAATATTAAGGTTGCTATGCTCTCACATAGCATCGTAAATTAAGCTTACAGAAACGTTAAAACACTTAGATTATATTAAGAGCATTAGTAATTCTTTCCACAATTCCCAATATTATCTATTTACAGCAGTTCTCTGGTATTCCACTTCTCTATAGAAGCCAATTTTCTACAAGGCTAGAACCATCAATATTGTGTCAAATGTTTCCAAGAACTATTGAAAAAAATATGCAAAATACTTTATTTATACATACTATTTAATGTATGGAATGAAATCTTGGGAACATTAATAAAGTATTCAGGAATGACTCTTGAAACAAACCTATGACTAAATATTAATACTGAAAGAGTTTGCTGAGAGGCATTTAAGAATCTTGATTATGATTTACAGAGTAATAAGAAGTTTGTTTCCCAAAATAAAAATGCTATTTGATAATTCACTAGTTCAGAGTACCTTAGTGTACTGCAGTGTCCTAATAATATGGAACCCTCTCTACAACATTTGTGGTAAGAGAATTTTAATTTCTTAAATACATTTCTTATCTCCTTTAAATCCACTAAGTGTATGCAAAGTGCCAGGCTTTCTTTTAGTCACTTATTTACAGCACATGGTGGGCAATACGTTCCATTTATACAGATAAAATTTTCTAACCACACTCTCAGTCTTGCAGAGCCTTTCACCATGTGAGTGCACTAATGTCCTGTACATCTGAAACATGTCACTTGGAGTCTGTTTGTGCCGAACAAGCATTTGAACATCACATCCACGAGACTTCCACTCTGTGTCAAATCTGACATCGTGTACTCTGTTCACAGCATCGAGCGCTGCAGTCCACACACCCATTGATACATCTTCAGAATGATAATGACTGGAACATAAAATTATATATGTAAATTGATTAATGTAATATATATAAGTTTACACTGTACTATAGTGAACTACCATTTCATATGACAAAAGCATGATATAAATGTTTTTCTTGTTAAAAGTAAGCAACAGGTTGAGGTCTATGGATGTTGTTAACATTCAGAGACAAGTCTGGTGGCATTCTCAGAGGACAAAGAATGCATGAAAAGCCTTTATGCTGAAGTTGTTAAAATAAATAGCAACTAAATTATGATCTCCAGAAAGAATTCTTATATACAGCTTTAATGGTAGAGACAAATATTACACATTACCTCAAAAATTTTGAATTCACAGCTACATAATCTACAATGCTCCGAGATATAACATAACCACCACCCAGAGCATACGGGAGATATGTATCACACAAGAACCAATCCTGCTCTTCCCATTTCCCACTGAGATACACTCTTGCACGACCATCGAAATAACCCCAGTACAAGCCTTTGTAGGATGGAAGTGTTTTCTGAAACAAAATGAACTATTATTTAGTTCCTGAACTACATACTTATTTTTATATTATGAATGTAGCAAACAGACATTGGATCATGTGATGTAAAGTATTCATAGTAACTAAAGCAATGAATGTTCATACAGCAGGTTGAGTTACTAGATTGTTCAATAGATATTAAGATAAGGATACACTAGATATCTCCCCCTATTTCTTAAATATTGAACATCTTTAAACTACTAAAACCATCTAATTTAGAATGGTAAGATGAACCTTAGAATGTCAATGGTGCTTCATAAAATAGTGATCCTGTTATGTGACATTTCTAACCACACCATACGGCAGTGTTTTTACACTTTCCTGTACCAGCACAGCACAATGAGCCATCCAATACCAATAACACTATTACTTAAATTACTTATTTAATATCTTAAATTACTTAACTTAAAATTTCATTTTTATATCAATATTCCACAAAAACAGTAATATAATGCATTATAACTGCATCATCGATTTAGTGACTGCAAACAACTGCTAATGGAGAGGTCCTGATTTCACTCTCTAAGACAAGTGCTATCAGGATTATCTATCTTACAATTCCTTGAAGTCACTTTAAATCAGGATTTATGTCCGGTGTATGGCAATAGGCTCTCCTCCTAAACTTCTCTGATCTTCCTCCTTAGTGAATAAAGGTAAGAAAGTATAAATAATATATTAAGCAAGATTCATGTTTTTACCTTAAAAGTAACAAAGCTATTTAATTCTGGTGCACTCATTTCTGGAGCAAATGCCTCCAAATCTCGTACTATTAAATCAATTCTGACAAATGAATCATCATCACATTTCACTAAGTATTTCATTCCTCGTAAGTTCACACTAGCCCATGCTAAGGTGAGGAGCATCTTTTGTGCTAAGTTTTTGTAGTTATCCTCCAAGTTATCTAGAAGTAATAAATCATTGCTCCTGTTCTGCTCAGACTTTAGCTTAGTAACTTTTGCTTCCTCTAAACCTTGAGTGCCTATTACAAAATAGCATTTGATTATATTTTGTTGTGCATATTGCTGTGTCCATGTGTGGTTCCATTTGTAAAGCTTCTCTCCGTTTTCGATAAAAATATTATTTATAAAATTCGCCCAGGTAGCTCGAATAGCATCTCGTTTGTCTTCATTATTCGGCCCGCTTACAACGATTACAGCATATTCTATATTATCTAAGTCACAATTTTTCGCTGTAACTTCAGCACTGACACATTCGATCTTTAAAAAACTTAAGGTTAAACTGCAACCTAGATAAAAAGCAATTATACTAATAAGTATCATGTTTTTATATTTTTTGACAAATGACAGCATTTTTATGTCGAGTGTTTCTTCATTACATTTTGTAATAAGCACTTAACGTTGAAAATTAAACAATATTTCCATACGTATAATAATCGTAACAAATCTATGTAGTCAATGTCTTTCATAAAATGCAGGAATTATTAACATAAACACAAGAAAGCTTTCATTACAAACCACAGTCCACAACCACAATAGTACCGACTGACTTGACTGTACTGTATTATTGCTAAGTGTAGAGAATAGAGATGTTCTTTAAAATGTACGAATTTAAATCGATGTGTCATAAAAATCATCGTTTTGTATGCAAAAAATAAACAGTCGTGTTCCAAGGGTTACTATTCAAAATCAAATTATAATGATATACTGTAATTATAATAAATAACGACAAATAGAAAAACTTAGGAAAACGTACTTTTTATTTGTTGTTACCGTCCAAAAAAAATGTATTCATGTTATCTGGCATAGTTAATAATTAGATTTCGATATCATTTGGTCATGATTAATGTTGAATTCATACAAACTGTATAACTGTATTGTATAAAATCGACAAATAATCCATAATCTGCGCGTGTAGTGCACCAAACGAAATTAATAAAATTTATCATTTCTGACTTATCTTATCTTTAAAAAATGTTACCTAAATATTTATGTATATAAAACGTACAAGACAAAATTTCAATACACTGATATTGTACTCAATATCCTGCCTGTAGGCTCTGAACACAAGATGTAGGGTCGTATTGTGTGGTACTTTAAAAGCACGCTTTATTCTGAAAATCTGCACTTAATACATAGTAATACAATCCTATTAATATTATAAATGTGAAAGTATGTGAGTATGTATGGATGTTTGTTACTCTTTCACGCAAATACTAGTGAGCCGATTACGATGAAATTTGGTATGTAGGTATCTGAAGACCCAAATAACATGTAGGCTACTTTTTATCCCGGAGATCCCGAGGGATCGGGATTTACACGGGAATAATGAGAATTTATTTTGTCGTAAGGCGACACGAAGTTCGCTGGGCCAGCTAACCCGTTTCCTAATTGAAAATAGATACATTTATCGCTTCTGAAAACTGAATGCGCGATCTAGCGGCACGGCAAGGCGGTAGCGGGAGCAGGGGCCAATAGACCTATGATTAGGGCTTTGCAATACTTAACTACCATATTTCTTATGTTGATAATAGTGCTACGTCATGGTAGGGTTTCCACGCAGACGAAGTCGCGAGCGGCCTCTAGTATATTATAATTATGATTCCCAACGTTCTAGGTAGTTGTGTAATTGAGACACTCGCTCATGAAATTAAATCATTTTTATTATTAGTCAAAAATCATTAGAGTTTTATGATACGATTACAAGAATAGGCACAGGTAGTAGTTAAAAGGCGGTACTTCCCTAAGACAATCGTATATGTACATGCTATAAAGTAATAAATGTAATAATAATAATGAGTAAATAGAAATTTGTGAAAGCTGTGAGCAGTGATCAAATTTGTATTCTTCTTCTATATGCAATCTACTTTAGATATTATTTAATTTTATGTTAAATACGATTGATGGCAGTTAACACATTATTTATTTTATTATCCTCATTATTTGTAAAATTTAACCACGTGGTAGGAAGTTTATGTTCAGCAGTAGATTGAGTCAAGTGTTGCGTAAATACATTCAGAAATAAATAAACATAACAATTGTAACTGCAATCCTCGAAGAGGTAGGCAGAAGAACATAGAAGACTCCTACGTTTCACCATTTACGTTTACGTCCCACTATGGAATATTTGAGCCTGTTGCCGTGCACCAAGCAGATATCTAGATTCCGAACCACTACTAGAAAATCTAAATTAGAAAAAAATTGTAAGGTTAGGTTAGTCATTACTAAGGTCAGAACCGGTAAACAGCAATGCCTATCTGGCTGGTGTCGTTATAATATATTATAGCTGATGAGCTGTTTCCAATGTTTCCATGAATATTGTCTAAGTATTGCTCATGCCATTAACTTAAATTATTAATTATATTATTTGCAATAAGATGGTTTTTTATGTCTATCACTCGTAAAAAGTAATTTACAGTTGATAATAATTGAACATTTATATTTTATTTAAAAAGGTATATCAGGTTGGATAAAAAGCGATTGTAACCTATTTGGAATAAATCAC
The DNA here is from genome assembly GCA_018244755.1 of Jemadia pseudognetus. Classification (NCBI taxonomy): domain Eukaryota; kingdom Metazoa; phylum Arthropoda; class Insecta; order Lepidoptera; family Hesperiidae; genus Jemadia; species Jemadia pseudognetus. The sequence continues at coordinate 14,469 of DWTO01000274.1, forward strand.
TGTGTGTAAGGATACTTCTTACACATAACATTTTGTGTGTAAATTTTACTAATGTCTGTAGTTATTGTCGTAACGTACGTCAGGAATAAATAAACCAACCAATAGTAACAGTTACATGCAATGTCAAAATCAGTTGGCAGGCATTCCTCAGCGTGGATAGTTACAGTCGCCGTGTCATGTTATTAATTCATTTTAAAAGTTAGACTAATAATATGCTGTGAATATTATTATATCTAGTGCCGTCTTTTTTGTTTCCGCTATTTATTTAATGTTTTTTTTACATTATCGTCAAAGTCAGTGAATAATTGTTTAATTGTGAAGTATTTGGTCACTATATTTTTTTGTGGGTAGTTAAATTAAACGAGAAGTTAAGTTTAGTAGTTGTTTAAATAGAAGAAGCGTAAATAGAAATGAGATTTATGGTTTATGACTAACGTTACCGAGAACATAAACGCGTAAGTGTAATGGTATGGTAACTCTATTGTATTAATTAAACTGTATAACATTATTCGAACACAAGGAACACATTTTATATAACCGTTTGTGAAAATTAGTTTTTAAACAAGGAGTGTAACTAATTGTACTTCATCATCATGAGCCTATTGCAGTCCCCTGCTGAACATAGGCCTCCCTGCCTAAAATCCCCAAGTTGGGCATGCAGTTGGGATCACTAATTGTATTTATTAGACACAATTAAAATTTATGTTAGTATTATATAATTGCACTATTCACTCTTGAACACATTTTTTCCAGTATATTGTAGATAATTCAAATATGGAATTAGTGAAGAAAAAAGGCAGACCACCCCATCCCAGGGCTAAAGCTAATCCTCTGTCCGCACTAACTTTTGCGTAAGTATTACAATATAATACATAATATTACACTATTTACTGATGCTAGCAAATTCACATATTTAAACATTTATAAGTGAGTATTTTGGAGTATTCAGTATGTACAGGAAAATTAAATGCAAACATTTACCTTTGATTGCCAAAGCTGTTTCATGTGAGTTATAAGATGCTTACATTTTATCATCATACAGCTACTGGGTAATTTGCTTAGTTTATTATTAAATGTTTTGATATTAATTTTTAGGTGGACTCTACCTATGTTTTGGAGTGGTATGAGAAAAGAATTAGAAGAACAAGATTTATATGAACCCTTAGAAGAACATGCATCAAGTGAGATATTTTACATTAACATTTTTTTAACACTAAATGCACATGTTACATTATTTAATAGCAAACCAACTTACAAGTATCAAAATTTTATTTACAGTAAAATATTTACACATAGGTAATCCTTTAATATTGGGATTGAATTAATAGTATTCTGTTAAAGTTAGTTAATTACCGTAAACATCTAAATACATACTATGTATAAAAACAAATTGAGTTTTCTGAGAGTTTTCATAATTTATTGTTATTAACATTTTACCTTTGTTAGGTCCTTTGGGTGACAAATTTGCAAGACTATGGGAAGAGGAAGTTGCTAATGCAGGAGGAAAACGAACACCAAGTCTTCTCCGTGTCATATTGAGAGCTTATGCTGCCAGATGTATGTTGTATGGCTTTGTGCTATTCTTCATGGAATGTGGAATAAGGTGAGTCATGATAATTTTGCACATTTGGAGAATGAACAGTTGTTTTGAACTGGAATTTATTTTTTCCTCCAATGTCTGTATAAACAGTAAAGGACATTGATCATCACCAATATGGTCATTGACCACTGTAATAAAACTGTTTATGTTCATAATTTCATTTAGGTATTTTAGGTAATAAATTACAAAACAATTAACTTTTGTATGGAATAGTTAAGCCATAAGCTTTCATGAAGAGGTAGGCAGAGGAGTGTAGAACACTCCCACGTTTTACCAGTTACGTTTACATCCCACTATGGAATAGGTAGTGAGCTTATTGCCATGCACCAGGCACAAATCCAGACCCCGAGCCACTACAAAAAAAAATAATTAGAAAAATTCTATAGTGCTCGACCCAGGAATCCAACTCAGGACCTCCAGATAGGTAGGCACACTTATAACCAACACGACCAACAAGACAGTCAGGTATTAAACTTATTAGTTGTTTTATTGATATGTTGTCAACATGGTTTAAAAAAATGAGCATAATGTATTATAAAATAATTGTATTTAATACCTCTATAGAAATCTATGGGTTCCTTTATATCTGAGTTATATGACTAAGACACATTGAGTGTCCTCTAACAATAAGACAGTTCCAGTTTATTAATTTAGACCCCTTCATAAACTAAAATGTGCGAGATTGGAATGCCTTTTCAACAGTTTGAAAACATTAGCGAATATGGGCTAAGCTTTAATTCCTTTCTCAATATGGGCAACACGTTGAGTCTATCACTGGTGTCGAATTAGTGATAAATATTATAACGATCAGCATAATTATATAATTTTAGATACATAGGTCTGATACAATTCAAAATAATTGTTTACTGTTTACTTTGCTGTTTGAAGCTATGTTTTCGACTTTCAAGATTGTCGTTGTTGCGTAACTGCTGTGATCGTTTTCACAGTTGGCTATGCTCGAAACTCATACTCATTCTATAACTCAAAACATCGAATGGGACGCATTTTATTTTTAAATAGTAAACAATTTAGTTTGTAAATTGGTTAACATTCCGCGCGGAAAAATCGAGGATATATTCTAGTACGTATATTCAAGTACGTGATAAAATGTACATTTAGTGGCGATATCAGATTGAGTCATAGGAATGTTGAAATTCATTGTACATCATTTTGAGTTATTTACGATTACTGATACAGATATGTATATTGATCTGCTCCTGGCGGCGCACAATGGGCTGTTGCATTAACACTACGTGTACGCACATGTACGTTTTCAAAATGTTGCAATCAAAACTGTCGTACACATGTATCAGATCGCAACGCATGAAATGAACATTTAACTGCACACTTCATAACCTTCTCTAAGTTCCAATTGTGCTGACAAATAGGTAATTATAAAAGTTCGCACAAAAGGTTGTAAAACAACATTGTCTTCTGTTTATTTTAGTTTTACCGCCAGTTACGTGCAGTGTTTATTATGACGGTGATAGTGGACTTGTTTTTTGACCAACATTGTAAGAGGGTACATTAATTTGCGCACAATCGTCCTATGTTTTATTATAGGAGGACTCAAATATTGACATTAACACTATCACATTCTAAGAAACTGTTACGTTGAGTAATAATACGAGCTTAGTTTAGGATAAAAATGTGCATTTTCACTGCGCTTTTCCATTAGCGAGCACGTACCGAACTGGACGACAAGTCAGTCTGATAACGTCAGCAGGAAATGCGACTACTTTTGCAGTTTATTCAAGACCTGTCGGAAGGTACCGAGACTGGTGATGAAATCACAGGCTATTTTAAACCCCTTATTACAAAGTAACTACTACTACCGGGGGTAATAAGGACTAGTTCAGTGACTCTTATAATTTTGCTTTCCCCAGGGCTATTGCATAATTCGTGAATGATCTTACATTTGTTATTGTGTTAGCACAGAAAGTATGACAGGGTAATGCTTTACATCTGAATTCCATTGGGTTAACCCGTCACATTGTGAGACGAGACCCCGGTCCGGTAGTGGCACGATGAAGTAGTTGACGATGAGGTAAATCTATCGACGTTATTCTAAATATAACTCCCAAACGATATCATTAATCGTTCCGAGATTTCTAAAGCTTCGATGTATGAATTAGATATTGAAATTAATCAAAGGTTTATGCATGAATAGTAACTGCTCAATTGCGAAGACTACATTTAGTTATAGGTTTTTGCGCACATGACGGGAGCGATGAATGTAGAAGCAATACGCCTGGTCAGTAAGGGTATTTGGCACCCGGTGCTCTCTGCCTACCCCGTAATTGACCTGGAGTGATGATTGTGTTGTGTTACATCGTCACATAAATGGTCAAGGGTCAAAAGTTATGAGCGTGTACAGGATTTATCAGCCGCGGGACACATAATTTGTGTCTCATTAATGTTATAGCAGCCAAAACAAAGCTATTCAGTGGGTCAATGGCTTTCTTTGCGTAAGAGAAATGTTACATTATCGAATTCAGTGCGGTACGTTCGTCGAATGTAAACAGCGATCAATGTAAGCGAAGGTAATGAGCAATAATTTATCGTTCATCCTTATGTAAGGAACTTTTATTGAACTATTGAAAATGTTCTTATCTTAAGTACGTACTTCTGCAGCGTTTATGTAATTATATTAATATGTATACAATACTTTGATATCGTAAAATAAATAATCCATTTTTTCATCGGTGCCGTGAACACATTCGACACATTTGTAAAGCCACAGAACAGGTATTTTCTGCAAACCTGCTATTGGCCAGAGTGTTGGACTATGACCTCAACCCTCGTCACTCTGAGATGAGACACGTGTCCAACAGTGGAGCATAAAAAAGTTTATGATTTGTTTGGTATCTCATTCTGAGGGATTCAATCTAAGGTGTGTGTCGAACTGCTTTATACCGCACACTATTTCGTGTAACAATTTTGCAACATAAATGACGGTCCAACCACAGGTTTTCTCATTTCAAAGTTGCTTGAAATACGTCTGAAAATAAAGATAGCGTCAGAAGTAGGTATCTGAAGGTGGTATGTTCAAGGGTATATGAAGCCAGCGAAATGTATTAAAAACTTCTCTACATTTACAAATGAGTAACGTTACGTCTTCACCGGCTCGTGTCATTAATTTATATGTTGTTGTACTTTGTGTAATTGTTATGAGCAAGTGTGCGAAGTAGCAGTGCGCGCCCGCAGCGTATCAGCAGGAAGGATAGTTGATTGTGCTCTGCTGTTTTGGTGAATCATTTCTGTCCACGCGTATTCATCGCAACAAACACCTTCTTCGCTCCGTACTCGGTGTTTCATTGTGACGCACATTGGCATTATCTCTTTATCATCGCCCGCATTTTTCACTCCACCGGTGAATATAGATCGCCCCTAATGTAGGTACTTTCGCTCATAATTTCGAACTAGGTATTGATATATTCGTTGCCGTTATTTTTCCATTTGTCTTATGTTGAACTAAAAATGATCAAGTGATTATCATCGTCAAACTCAATTTGAATCAAAATTTATGCCTAGAGAGCATAAGTTTGTTTTATATATATATTTGTAAACATATACATATGTTTAAAGTTTATTTAAATACTTATATGTTATAAAGCGTATTTCCTTTATACAAGTCAAATGTTCATTATAAAAGACTTTCTTTGTACCTACCTAAGCAGTGAGTGTGGATTAGTCATGTTATGCATATATAATATACATATGTGTACAGCAAACAGTTAAGTCAATACGTAGCAAATGTTCGTACCCTCAATTTAGATTACAAACTGTATCAAATTTTTAATAAGCGTATAATTTCTTCCGTCAACTTAGCGGTAAAACTAACGACGTACGACAACGACCTTGAACTGTAGCGTAGGGTCAATGAACGCATCGAATCGATACCTATAGGTTTATTGATCAATGATAAAATAAGACAGAACTGTGTATAAGATTATTTGTGCAGGCTCTAGATATGATAAGGATGACATTTGGTGACGAAGTTTGCGTCAGTGTTAAATCTAATCGATATGGAGCAAGGTCACCAGACGTTTTGTGACTATTTTAAGCGTTGATAGGTGACTGAAATTTTCCAAAGTTACCTTACACGTGTTAGTATCCAAATCTTAATGCGTTTTGATTAGTGTTGGAACACATACATATATGGCTCGCCCTCGGCAGCGCTGCCGTTCACTTGGTTGTACTGTAGGCAGTTTAAGTGGTTGCCACTGATTTTTTTTTGTATGGGGACTACCTTTATTTTTGACATTTGTGCATATACATTATGTACAAATTTCATGTCTACCGATTATAGTTGAAGAGATGCAGCCTTGGGCCCTGTCGCAGACTTACGGACAGCGGAGTCTTAGTAACAAGAGTTCCGTTGGCATTCTAGGGCGCGGAACCCTAAAAAATAAAGGCAAAGTGATTAAAATTAACTATCAAAGACACGTACGATAGTACACGCCGTGAAATTCCAAGTAAACCGCAGCGTAGGTACTGACATGTTACCAGTCCGATCGCGTCATCGAGCGCGCGTTCAGCCGACGTATTCACCGTTCGTTCAGCTCTGATATGCGTAACTAATATTGAACGTCGCTGTGTTTGGCAAAGCATTTATATGACAGGCACTTATTCAACCGAAAACATTGTATTTACGTATCTGTATACAAATAGCTAAATCTCTATATAAATAGATAAATAAACACTAATTTGTATTTGATCGATTCGTACCAGTCGGCGATCCGACCGGGTCGTGTGGCGAGTGGGTGTTACCTAGTGGTTGCGTCAATTATTCAATATCTCAGGACTAAGTGATGTTGCCCTCCCCGTAGCCTGGAAATAACCCTAATACTTAATTAACTGTTGTCGTCGCAATCGACTTAGCAACTAATATTAATAGATATATTAATAGACATGGCTGAGATTTTAGCACGTCATTCCGTCATTCGACCATTAGACTGACGGCACGTGAGTCGTAGACTGGACCGAGACGGCACTTGGGAACTGGCAGTTATCCGTTCTGTAATGAGTGCTAAATTGCATTGTAGCCATCGATGCATCTTTGTTATTGTGCAGTTTTTCTTCCAACCCACAATGAAGAATCATGGTGGACTATACTCTTCTGGCTTCTAACAATTAAGGGAGGGAACCGTGCCCAGCGATGGGACATAATAAGGGTTGCAGCTATTACAAATTGTATTACTCGTCGTCAAGGTAGAAGTAGCAAGAGAAGGAAGGTATACCTTGATGTACGTTAAACGGAAAAAAGATTACGGTATGATTGTTATATATACACCATACGTACTTATTTAAGTAGTAACTGATGGTATACGAAAGTAATGTGCTGTTTTTCTTTAAATTCTCTTCGTAAAGCCATCGACGACCGCGCAAATTGACGGGCCAAAGTCCACGAGTACTTTGTACGTGCTTGTCGCTGCGTGTGGCTTCGTTCTTAAAACGTTATCACATTTTAGTTTTCACTACTTCCTCATTGACTGTCATTGTAAATTAGTACAAAAGTGTAATATAGTATGTGTGCTGTTTCCCTAAACGATTCGCATTGTGTAAGATAAAAATTGCAACGACATTAAACTGAATCTAATTTGTCAAAGTGTTCTTCCAATCGCATCGTCCGTTTCAGTTCGTTTACCAATTCTCCTTTACGGAACGTCCTTGACGTAATTTCTGACGTCTGGGAAAATCTAAGAGCATTTGCACGCGAGACTTACAAATAAATATACCTACATAGGTACGTGTATATTCATATTCAATATAACCGTAATAAAAATAGGATTATTTTGTATCGTATACATACAGTATTTTAGACTCTGAAATCTTATAATAAATTATGTGAACATGATATAGAAAAGACCACTTTTAACTATTACCATCGCGAGTGAGGTGACTAATGTGTTGTGCACTGGTCGATTCAAAAACTAAACAATTGTTTGTTAATGTTACTATTTGTCTCCGACTGTCAGTTGAAATGTTCTATTTAGACATGTATGAAACACAGCTTCCTCTACACACAGTGAAGGTGGATCATGTATATTAATGTACCAAAACCCTGGAATAATATTATACGATGTGAGTTTTGAAGTTCTGGTTACATGACAACAATATTTACCTGACGATTGCTACCTGGATAACATATCTCTAGGCAGTTGTCGTACGTGCCCATAATTCATGTCAATTGTTTCCGTAAGCAGTGATAAAATAATTTATTTCTGATTTATGGACGATATGATAGATAATATTGATTTACGAAACTGGTAATCGCCGGATAGTGGAACGTGTATATAATATTACGTATGTATCATTACAAAATTATTGTTTTTATCTCTGTATTGCGGGCGGAGGTGCTGCTATTCAGGTGGCAGTTTGAGATGGCCGATTGAGCAGGCCGCTGACGTCTATAATTGATTAGGTTAAGTAAATAGAGCCAGTTCGCTGTGCGGTCGATGTCCAACGCAGTTCAACAAAATGAATCAATCCTTTAATATATGATGTATGTATTCTCGAGTGCGCTGTATAAGGTACCTACTGCTAACTTAGGTGCTACTGAGATATTTACACGTGTGACATGTTTTTTAAAATTTTGGAATTTGAGTAGATATAACAAATTAACCGAGACTAGAAATGTATTCACTATTGGTATCGCACACGCTCAACTCCCATCCGAAGTTTCCAATTGTAAGCTCTCCCTTGTTCCCTACTAATCCCCGTCCGCTTCCGCTCCTTCTACCTGATAGGATCCAGCAGCCTCGCTACATGGGTTTCTTTATTGGTTACTTCGGACAAGCCAACCAGCTTTTCATGTACGATAAGTTAGTAAAACTCCGCGATGAAGTGATGCAGTCCCGCACCAAATCTCTGAACACCACTGATAAGAAGTGAGTACGTATGAGTGTAGAGGGATTTAAATGAGTAATGTATGCAGAATTTTAGTACCTACATGTATTTATATGTTGTAAGTAACTTGTAGAAGGAGTTTTTCCTTTTTATAGATCAGTTGTATCGTGTATTTTTAACAACATAATATACCCATTGGCATAGTAATATGCGCTTAATAGGAGCGCGATTTAGTTAGCTTGTATTGTGTCTAGTCTCCTTTATAAAATCACAAAATAGTCAGTAGCTAAAACAATGCGACTGAAATTTTGTTCAGTGTCTGATTGGGTACAATAAAATGTCCAAGATGATAACAGTATTTTTTTTCTATTGCGATCATATGATGTATATAAATATATAGTATATTTTACACATATGTATTATGTATTTTGATAAGTGCTCTAGAAGCGATTGCAAAAAATAATCTTAAAAGACGCCAGTGCATTTGAACCCA